>LIEC01006307.1:0-25044 GCA_001925005.1 Drosera capensis
AATAACTTATGTGTATCACATACGTTCAATAATTTTGTCTTTTTTTTTTTTACTAAAATAAAACTTATATGTATCACATATCGTAATCCCCAACGATACAGTGCCTCTATGATAGAAATAATGCGTCATAGTCGTCTTGTAAGCAATGGTACATGGTCATGGGACAGACGTGCTGTGAAAAAAGATGCAGCCTTCTCTCATCGTATAATTAAAATTGAATAATTAAATAGTTTAAATTAAATAAAATCGACATCAATATTTTTACATGGAAAACCCAAAAAAGTGAAAGGATAAAAATCACAAGATCATTACGGTACCAAAATATCCACTAAGAGATATTAAGAATATCATTTTTAGACTGTGCTAGGGGATTACAATCATCATCATAACTCTCAGTAATGTTTTCTTCTTTAATGGGATATAAATATATTCATAAAGAATACCCGTGATAAAAATTTGTAATCCCTCCGTTTGTATAGAAATTGATGAACAAAACTTAGGAGTATTAACCATGATATTGTTAGTGTGCTTAGGTTGAAAATTAGATAGGTAGTTGCACTCTAGGTTAGATGATTGAGAGCAGACGGCCGTAGATGAAAAACATTATGTGGGCCACCAGATGCAGACTACTACAGAGGATTTCGACTAAGCAACTAAGAAATACATTGGTAACAAAAAAACTTCAAATACTTCAGGATATAGGATTCGACTTGCAGACCAGGACCAACACAGTAATGCATAAAGTTATCATATTTGGGTGCAGACGAGGTTGTAGCAGGGACTGAGTGTAGACGAGGTTATAGCAGGGACTGGGTGTAGACGAGGTTGCAGCAGGGAGTGGGTGCAGACGAGGTCTCACAGTACTGAGTACTGTCTAAAGTGCAACAGACTTGAGTGCAGTAGAGATGGTTGCTGGGGTTTGGGTCAGAGGTCTGAGATAAACTCAAATCGGAGATTTGAGTTTCAAAATGTGACAGTATGAGGATCTGAAGTAGGTGAGCTATCAACATCAGTTGAGACCCACATGTGACAATCTATCACATTAGGTCTTGTACATATGTCACGGATCCTCAACCTATAAAAAGGGACTGTTGAAACTCAATGAGTAAGGCTGTTGAACTAGTGATTGAAAAAGCAAGCATGCAAAACAATCAGAGATTCAAAGATTACTTAAGGAGCTGAATTGAAAATAAGACAAAAAAAGAGTTCACTAGTCTGTATTGAAGAACAGAAGCTGCAGCAGAGTTCAGTGAAGGATCTATGCAAGGATTTAGGTTCTTCAGCTTTTGTACAAGTTAGTTACCTTGTAAAAAAGGGTTATCTTGTAAGCCACAAACAAGAAGATAGTGAACTCATCTCTTGGGTTATCTAAACTGGTCGCCAAGGGAAGACTCGACTAAACTCTCGATTATCAATTGATAACGAATGTCTGAACCCGTATAAATCCTATGTTTTTTATTTGTTTTATTTGCTTGAAATATTTAGAACTGTTAGAAATTGATTACTATATCAATATAGAGATAAACTCATAGAATTTGAGTCTCTACTGCAGGCTATCTCACTAGTCTGCATAAAACATTAGTGTCAACACTCTTAACGACATAAAATCGTCATCTTTTGTAGTAGAGTGCCAAATTTCTTCTTGATTTCACATTATCTTTGATCTTTCCCGTAACATCCATCAACGTATTGAACACGTCAAACACATTCTTCTCAATATGCATCACATCAAGATTGTGACGGATGAGAATCTTACTCCAGTATGGAAGATCCCAAAATATGCTCTTCTTACTCCAATTATAATGTTGATGAAAACTAACTATAGCTGATGGTAGATCATACTTCAAACACTCCAATGTGGTAGGAATTTGAAACACTCCCTAACAACTCACCTCTATTAAGAATCCTGAAAGAGGGGGCAACTTTTGTCTTGTTATGCAAAAATCCACTCTTGTTCTTCCTTAAAGGGTGATCCATCAGAAGAAATTGACGATGACAATCAAACCATAAATGTTTCCTCCCATTCTTGAGGTAGAATGACTTCGTCCTCTCCATGTAATAAGAACAAGCCAAACAACCAATAGTGCTCCCACCAGACAGCATCCCATATGTAGAAAAATTACTAATGATCCAAAGCAAATAACTCCTCATCAAGAAGGTTTGACGCTTATGTACATCGTATGTCGGTTATCCAACCTCATATGAAGTTCCTCGATCAGAGGCTGCAAATAAACATCTAAATTTCCCTTCAGACTCTATGGGCCAATCATATTCAGGAACAAGTAAGGTCTCTTCATGCACATATTTGGAGGAAGGTTGTGTGGTTTGAGAATGACAAGCCAGCAAGAATACTCCTTTCCAGATTTTCCAAACGGTGCAAACCCTTCGCTGCAAAGTCCTAGACGAACATTGCTTGACTTCGTCGCAAAGGAGGGGAAAATTTGATCCAAGTGTTTCAAAGCCTCGCTATCATAAGGGTGTACTATCATGCCGTCAGATCAACGAGAAGAAGCATGCCAAATCATGTTCTCACTGGTTGAACTATTGGCATACAACCACTATAGTCTAGGGGTGGTTATCGAAAAATATCTCAAAGCACTTACCCCAGAACGCTTCTTAGATCTCCTCTTCTCCTTATATCGGTCTGAATTACATGTGGAGCATCCTTCCAATCCTACAGGGTCTTTTCAAAAGAGCATACAACCGTTTGGACAACAACCTATCTTATTCACAGAAAGATGCAACCCTTTCATTAGCGACTTGATGTCGTACATCCCGTCCTTCATGATATTATCTGGAGGGCACATGTTCTTCAACAGTTTACATATTCCATCCACCGCTCTATGAGGAAGGTTATATTCGCATTTCAGAGTCAAAAGCCTTGAAACAACGACCAATAGATATATTTTGCATCCATCATACAAGGGAGACTGAGAGGCATTCAACATATCAAAATAATACTTGGATTCCGGAGGGGGACCCTCGTCATATTCATGTTCATTTGGAGGCTCAGTATCTTCATAATATTCTGGCAGAAAAGCATCAACTAACATGTCGTCGTAATTGTTCTAAGCCTGAAAAGCATTGGACGGTCCGACAACATCTAGTTGAGGTTCTGCCTCCATGTTTCGCCGTGATAAACCCAAACATAATAATCTTTTCTGAAACCCCTGGTAACAAGGTGATACTTGAGATCATCTACTTTTTGGAATCTATCATTCTTACTTTTCGTACAAGGACATCTCAAACATCCGGGGAAATGACCCTCGTCGTGTTGAATAGCATTCTTTAGAAAATCTTCGATCCCTTCAACGAATCGGGGATTCAAATACGGTCCATCCAACGTTTCATACATCCAAGAACAATACAACTTCATATCGATCAGATTTCTACATTGAAATAAATATCAAACACCAAATCATATAATCTAACAATTTAAAAACTTGATGTCATATTTTTCCCAGATGTTTATGCCTAGGTCATTGTTTCAACCAAAAAAAAAAAACTTGAACTCACATTCTTTCTTCAGCAGCTTAAATTATGTATTCATACAAAATGAAAAGCAAAATACCCCTGCTTCAGTCACCATTTTGCTATCTATAGCAGCTGTATAATAAATCATTTCATCAAAGCAGTAATAAAAGAAGCTATTTTAACTCACGTCTCAGATATCCTTGTTCTAAAGTCAATATTACTAGTAGCTAACGATCGAATGACAACTATGATAACCTGGTTTCTGCTATTCCTCTTCCGAGAGGATTACAATACCATCTTTAATAACCTTTCCTAGAGCATTTCTATGATAACAAACACCACAGATCCCCCTCGCATTTTGAGGCATCATTTCCTTCAAGAACCATAATTGTCTACCAGGACACCCAAAATCCAACAACCCATCTCGCTTTCCGCAAACCCAAGCACCAACAAGGTTCAAAAATTAAAATTCAATATAAATCCATGTTCAAACAATCATTCCCTCTATATTGGGACCTGCCAAGCCTTGAAAAAACATACCTATACATATATATAAAGGTACATGCAGCAAGACCACTATGCACAAATTCATACTTGTTTTGACGATATGTTTTGATGAACACTGGTGAGAACAAGAAATTTTTAAATAGCCATGTTCATCAAAACAAGACCACTTGTACATGCACAAATAGCTATAACAAGGCAAATTCATACCCATCAGTTCATGGATACTCTAATAATCTGAACAGTTCAGAGGCAGAGCTCATGGACACTCTAACAAGCTGCACATTAACAGTTCCAATGACCATCCACCACACACAATCAATATAGAAATCAAGCACTAAACTCAAATACACGAACCCGACAACCACGAAATCAGAGGCTGTCCAAGAATCGCACAACAAAACCAAAAAATTCCCTAACAAAATCACCACAAACCCATTAGTCAATTCTCCAAACAACTCAAATGTACCCCCAATTCCCATCTCCGCACACAAAATCCACAAGCCCAAACCACCCAAAAACACCCCATAATTCCAAACCTTTATCTTAGAAATTTGAGAGAAGGCAGCGGCGGACTCCTGCGATGACAGCCGACTAAGTGGCAACGGTAGACTCGACTGCGACGGTGGTTTCCGGCGGTGATGACGGCCTTGGGAGCGACGGCAGACTGGGTGGTGGTAATGGATTTAGCAGCGGCGAGCCGTTCCTCAGTGGAATGGTTGAGAGGATGAGCTCATGAGTTTGATGAGATGAAAAACGACAAGTCAGCGGGAAAGAATACTTAAAACCAAACAATGCAACGGAATCAGTAAAGTGATTTTTGAAAAACCTAGTTTGCGACGGACGGATTTTTAAAAGTGACTTTTAAGCTAACGTGTTTTTTCAAACATTTAATTAGATATTATATATTGCAAATTGATATTTTTCAAGATTTTCATAAAGCAAATACTTTTTGTCTTGAAAAATTTTATGAAGCAATTGCCTTATCAATATAAAATATTGTCTTAAAAATAACAATCTTCTACATATTTTATCATTATTTTAAAGTTCATATCACAAAAATAACAATCTCCAACATATATATATATCTTTTATATTGTCAAGGCAACTCCTTTATAAAATTTTCAAGATAAAAATATCTTTACTTCACAAAAATTTTGACAATAACAATTGATGCCTTAAAAATATTAATTCCTAAATTAAATAGATATAATATTTTTCTTTTTGTCTATGGAAGACGTTGTCTTTTTCAACGAAAAGCTAAATGTTTTAAAGATAAAGTGAAGGACTCCTTCGAGAAAGTTTTAGGATAACGTTTTTGCGATGGAGTCCGTCGTAGACTATATATTTTCTATCATAAAATCACAAAAAATTACTAAGGTGATTAACTAAGGTTTCTTATAACAATAGATAGTGAATGATGAATTTCAACTTTTATTACATTACTAAGCTATATTTTGTACGTTTAGGTTTAATGTTACAAAACCAATGTAAGCAAATAAATAAAGTATCTAAAATCATCACACATAACAAATAACGTATTTCAATGTTACAAATAATACATCAATGATGATACCGAAGCATATGTAAAGTACGAAAAAGTGAAGCACGAGTTTGTGCACGAAAAAAATAGCTCAAATTCTTTCGGGTGTTTATTATACAATCGAATCCGTCGCAAATATTTGACCAAACTTGGAAACAAATCATGTTTTAATCATATAGCAACGGTGTTGTCTCAAATATGTTGACATATTTAAATTTGAAAATTTAAAATGAAAAGTTCGAGATTTTGAAATATAAATTATGAAAACATTCATTTTACAACGGATTCCATCGCAAATATTTTATCACAAGTTTTTTAAAATTCATTATTTTTATCATATTGTGACAGAAACCCTCCAAAAAGTATTGGAACTTTTTTTCAAAATTTGAATTTTGAATGAAAACTTGAGAATTTGTAGTCAAACTTTAGAAACATTAAGTTTGGGGACGGATTCGATCGCATTTGTTTTTTTTGGAAAAATTAAAAATTATAGATAAATAATAAATGTTTATTTTAAGTACTTAAAAATATATAAAATATCACATTCTATTTTATTTTATGACTATTTTGCTAGTAACTAGTTACAAAATGATTTTAAATTTTCATTTTCAATGAAAATTTAATATAATATAAATTAACTAAGGAATTTAAAATCAAAAAAAAATTTGCGACAAATGCCGTCACAAATGTTTTTGAATTTTATTTCAAACTGAGTATTTAATGAAAATTTTATTAAATATATTAATAATATAAATTAAAAGAAGTGGCTTAACTTGTGCGATAGAATATGTCGCTAATTTCAAAATTTTTACGATGATCGTTGACTTTTTCGTTGTCATGAAAAAATACTATTTTCATTTTATAGTTTTTAGTATAGCGACGAATCCTGTCGCTTTTTATTAAATTTGAGACGGATTATTTCCGTCGCAAATTTTTCCCGTCGTTGATTTATTGGTTTTTTTATAGTGAATGCGACTTCAGCCGCTTACAATACAGTTTGATCTCTTTTCTAGCTGCAGCGGTGTCTTTTTCTTTACCATTAACATCCATGATAGTTTCGAACAAATTATCAAACATATTTTTCTCAATATGCATGAAATAAAGATTATGTCTCAGTAGGAGTTTGCTCCAATATGACAATTTCCAAAAAATTGCTACTTTTGCTAGAATTATGAGTGACATGAAAATCATTCAGAATTATGAGTCACACACGAGCATATATTTCTTCACCATCATACAAAAGAATAGGATCATCATAATCACTCTTATTTTGTGAAAATAAGCTTCTTATATGTTAGATTGCATTTCTGTTTGAGACTTACAATCAGCTCAAGATTTTCTTTATTTTTTCTTTAAAAGGGAAATAAAGTTCTCTAAGGTTTTTTGAAATGCTTTTTTCAAATTCCTCTATGGTAGCATCATAATCAAAAAACTCAAATACCTATTGCTTGTTGTCATTCTTAGCCATGAGACAGAGTTGAGCATTTGAGATTGTGTCTTCATCATCAGACTATGTTTCACTCCATGTCTTCGCAGCATAAGCTTTGCCTCTTTCTTTTCTTCCAGAATTGCCTTTGTTGTAGTCCTTCTTGAATTTTTATGCAAATGAGTCTTGTATCGGTCGTCTGCATTATGCAGCAAAGTGCCCTGGTTTTTCGCAGTTATAACAGACTTCCTTCTCTGCTTCCTTTGTCTTCGTGGGAAAATTCTTCTGGCATTCCTCTTCTTGAATAGCTTCTTGAACTTCTTTACCATCAATTCCAATTCTTCAGACAGTCCTTGTTCACTTGTAGACGAGGTATCAGTGGTCTTCTCCTCTATCATAGACTTCAGGATTTTCTCTTGAGCTTAGAAAGCTAAAGTTGAGCCAATGGCATTTTTGCTAGTTCACTGGATTCTCTTATAACTGTGATTTTTATACTCCAGACTTCACTAAGGGATCTTATAAACTTTAGGTTGACTTCTATGTTTTTGAAAGTCTTTCCTAAGGTTTTAAGATTGTTGATGAGAATATTGAACCTTTCATAGAAGGTAGTCAAGTTCTCATCAGATCTCATTGAGACCCAGTTGTATTGTTGCATCAAGATATCCTTCTTGTTCTATCTTATTTCGTTGGTTCCTTCGTTTCTTAGTAGTAGAGCTTCTCATGCTTGTTTTACAGTGATTGTATGAACTATTATTTCGAACATGTTGTCATCAATGGCTTTGAATATCTGGTTCCTTGTTCTTCTATCAACCAGCACCAGATCCGAGTCTTCTCTTGTCTAGAGAGATTTTGGTTTGTATACTTCATTTGTTACATCCATTGGATTTGCCATCATTGGAATATGATGTCCATCAATGATAATATCTTGCATCCTTTCGCCTATTGAGTCAAGATGTGCAAGCATCCTCAGCTTTCAATGGTTGAACTTGTCAAAAGAACACGTTGAAGGCACTCCACTATTAAGACAATTAGGAAGCTTTGGTGGAGCCATTTTTCTTTACAGAAACAAACTTTTAGTAACTTTTTTATAGATAAAAGAATGACCTTTCTTTCAAAAAACTACTAAGTCTGAAAAGTCAGGCTCTGATACTAATCGTAAGGTCCAAGATTCAACCTAGAGAGGGGTGAATAGGTTGTGCAAAGTCCAAGATATAACCTAGAGGGGGGGGGGGTGAATAGGTTAATTTGAGTTTTAACAATTTTATGTAGCAGATTATATTTTTGCAGACCACTGTTCTATGCAGACTACTTGTGTAGTTTGCAGCTAACACTTCAAGGTCTGCTACAGAGACTTTAATTCTTGGATTTTGTCTCTGTTTGGCTGTGAAGGTTGATTTCTAACAGTTCTAAATATTAAGCAATGAAAGTAAGTAGAGACACAGTATTTATACTGGTTTAGATACTTGTTACCAATTAATAAACAAGAGCTTAGTCCAATCTTCTCTTGGTGACCAGTGAAGTCAATACAAGAGGTGAGTATCATTATCTTCTTGTTTGTAGCTTACAAGAAAACTTCTTTGTACAAGCTAAACAACTTATACAAAAGATAAAGACCCATGATCTTTGCAGAAGTTCAGTAATCTGAACTCAACTGCAAATCGTGTTCTTCTGTAGACGAGTGAACCTTCTTTATTACATTTCACGATTAAGCTCTCTTGAGTAATCTTTGAATGTTAATTGCTTTGTATTCTTGCCTTTCAACCTTATTCAATAACATTAATCAAAGAGCTTCATCGGTTTCCTTTTATAGGCTTAGGAAACAAACTTAAGCAGCACGAGACTCGTGTCTCCCACCATCTTCTTTCTCATGATGGCAGTCTATTAACTCCAGAATTTTTGTCGTTGTTGCTTTAACATAAATCTTTATTTGTTTGACTCCAAACCTTTGACCTCACTATCAACAACCACCTCTGTTGTACCCAGTGTGCTGCACCTTACTTTGTATACTATATTGGGAGACTTCGTCTGTACCAGTCCCTGCTGCAACCTCAATTTCATACAGATCTGCTGCACATTGATGCATTCTGTGTTTGTCCTTGTCTGCAAGTCTTTGATATTTTTTGTTGCTCATCAATGTCTTAGTTATTTATCCAAAGTCCTTTGTAGTAGTCTGTAGTAGTCCTTTGTCTTAGTTATTTTTCCAAAGTTTGTATGTGCAGCCATTTACTCTTCAACACCACGCCTAGACTACAACTACTCACTTTACTTCTAGCCTAAACACATTAACTACATTAATACCAATACATCTTAGAATTGCTACATCAATTGCTATATAATTGGAGGGATTGTATTTTCCTATCAATCTCCCCCTAAATTGATGTTAACAAAAACTCCTTATGTAATACAACAAGATTATAACTTTTCTAGCTGCTAAATTACATTGTTTTTCGTTTTTCAAACCAAAAACATAAAGAAATAAAAAGAAAGAGCAATAGAGATATTTATACGTACCTTTGATGCTCCTTTCCTTTGCTACGCCGACTCTTATGTTCTTCTTCTGAACGTCTGCCTCTGCTATAGGTGGATCCTCTTTAAGTGCTTCTTTAATTGCTTCTAATTATAACTCGATAGCAGGCTGTTCATCCTCGATTGGTTCTAGTGATTGAGCCTCAGCTGCTTGTCCCTCAGTTGCTTGTTCTTCAACTACAAAGGCGATGACTACTTCGGTTTCTGCTATAGATTCTTTGGTTATATACCCTCAGCTACACCTTCATCTATGAATGGTGTCAATTCTTCGTCAGCTCCATGTTCTTCAACAGATGGATTAATTCCTTCGTCCTCTGTAGACTCTTATGCTAGGTTTCTCAGCTGCTTGTTCTACTATAGGATCTGCTATAGAAGACTCTTCTGAATTGACCTTGGTTAAGGTCTGCTCTTTTACGCCTTCTTCAGCAATTTGATCAATGATTGCATCATCATCGTCATGAGTCTCTGGTTGTGGTTGATCACCACCATCATTTCCATCATCACCTTATGGTTGATGTTCTCCTAAGTTAGGTCTTGAGAGATAGTCATATATCTCCTCGATTGTAGCTTGGACATGCTTAATTAAGAGCTTCTTGAGCTCGGCCTCGACTACAAGTGTGTTTATAAACTCAATTGGCCCGAGTATTACATGTCTGGGTCTGATTGTCTTCAAGGTAGAGTCCTCGAATTTGAGTGTGCCATTGAGAAGATTATTTTCCTCCTTTAGTCTTGTTGACCTACTAGCTGTCTTCTATCATCCTATCGGATTCTCCATTCAAAGTATGTGATCCATCTGGATTGACTCTGTAAAGAGTCTTAGGTCCTAAGGGAACTAGTTTTGGTTTGAAAGATCTTGTTTGCGTTCCAATCCTTGCTGACCTTATGATTTGAAGTTTGTGTTGGGCTACAAACGCCTGAATCATTCCTTCCTTTCTTCTTTCTGTTGTAGTTCAGTTTGCTTCTTCTGGCTGAACAGTTTAGAGGTTCTAGTCCTGAGCAGTCGAGCTCTTTCTTCTATAGTTCATACTGTCTGCAGAACTCTGTCTATGACCTTCTCTGGAGAATGTCTCACCTCTATGGTTGTTGTGGTATCCATTCCACTACTTGTAAATGGAATGATTGCTATGGTTGTTGGCTCTGCTGCAGTAGTTCTTATTATAAGGGAAGGTGCAACAGAGGTAGCTTGGGCGGGTCCAGTCTGCAAGGTTATGAGATTGGCTTCTATTTCCCTTATCTCATTCTCTATGTAACCTTCAGTAGCAAGCCTTTATTTGAACTGAGCTCGAGGCCCTTCATTAATCTCCTCTAATATTAAACTCTTTTGAGTTTCCAGGATTAGGCTTCAAAGGTTCTCGTCTCCTCCTCCTTTCAAGAACTTTAATGCCATATTGGCATCATGGAGTGTAGCTAGTTCTGGTGCCATAGGAGGTAGTCTTGAGGATGAGGGCTCAGCAATGTGCCCAGTCTACACTTCTATAGATTGTACTACTACCTCCATGAGAGTTGACTCTGCAACCGAGTGGTTAGAGATGGTTTCTTCATTCGAGGCTTACATGATTAGTTTTCTTCTTGTCACCCTCTGCTGCTTTTTCTTGGGTGGTTGAGTTTTTCTTAGTGGTACTTTCTTGATCTGCTTTGTTGCTAATCTTGTCTGTACTGTAACAGTTATCTACACAGCCTTTCTTCTCGTCTCCTCGTTTGCAGACTTTGGTGGATAGTCTATAGATTTGACATTAGTTGGCAGTGCTCCAATATGCTTTGTCAATTGAATAGGCCGCTTGCCTATCTTCTTGGCGTCAATCTATTTGGCCATTGTCCATGGCCTCCATTCTTTGTCAGATAGTTATAATTTTTGTTCAAGAAGGATGCTGATTATCCTTTCGAATAGTTATTGCTTTAACTGTACAGCCTTGGCAACTTTATACATAAGCAATTGAGCCCAGTTGGATTTGTATATAGTGAGGATAGCGCACATGATCTCTTGTTGATCAGTTGTGAGTTGATCCTTGCTGAATTCTCGTGAGGGTATTACCTTCTTTATTATGTCGGTGAGCACCTTGTGCTCCTTTGATAAGAATTTCTTCATTATTTGTATACCCTCATTCCACTTGTCTTTGGTTAGCATTGCATACCTACCTGTTGTTATGATGTTTGGTGGAATAATCCCTAAGCCTTCATTCGTCAGATTGAAGACTTCTATGAAATCATATGCTTCTATGGAGACTGCAATCTTCTTTGTAGTAGAGGTATGTGTGATCAGTTACAGATTGCCTGTAACTTGTGTATTTTTGATGAAGTCAAGTACTTCATCATCATATATCCGATTAGTTCTTTCATATAAGTTCTTGAGTCCAGCCTCTTCGATTAGGTCAATAATTTCTTTTATTTCATCTGATTCTTCTCAAACAGTACTGATATCGAACACGACACGAGTCTGTAATTCGATCTTTCTTGTGGGGCTCTTCTGTTCCTTAGATGATTTGAGGCTCTTTTGGGATGTGGTTGAGGGTGTATTGGCCATTTTTCAAAAGATTTGAAAGAATTATAGAGTTAGGAAATCGAATTCGAAAGATTTCATGGAGTTAGGGTTTTTGATTTCATATAGTAGAGTGCTCGAATACTTAGAGAGAGAATGAGAGCGTTCTTAGAGAGAGAATGAGAGAGAGAGAGAGAGTATTAGAGAGTAAGTGTGTTTTTAATTGAAAAATTTCAGTTTTTATACTCGTTTGAAGATTATGACCGTTGATAGTGTTTTCTAACCGTTATATAGTGTTAGCCAATTAATTTGACCATTGCGTGATTTAAGAAAAACTGTTTTGTAAAGTTAATAATTTTTTTTACCAAAATAAATACAGTAGAGCAATATTACTTAGTCTGCTCTTCACTTGTAGCCAAACAGTAGAGCAATAGAGCAATAATGGTAGTCTACATTAAAAATAATGCTAATCTCATTTCTATATGTACAGTAGAGCACTAAAATATTTTGGCCAGTTTCACTGTTTTAAATCAAGTATTCTCAATTTTCTTCTAAATTGAGTAAACTTATTTTCATCCAGAGATTTTATAAAAATATCTGCAATTTATTTTTCTGTTGGAATATATTCCAATTTAATGTGACCTTTTTGCACATGATCCCTCATAAAGTGTTATCTCACATCAATATACTTGGTTCTTGAATGAAAAACTGGATTTTCTGAAATATCCATAGCAGACGTATTGTCACAAAATATAGAGATTTCAGATAATATCATATCATAGTCTACAAGGTGTGATCTCATCCATATTATTTGTGCAGCACACCTTCCTGCAGCTATGTACTCTGATTTTTGTTGAACCAGGAAATCAATCTTGCACCAATAAATTGACATGTTCCACTTGTGCTTTTCCTATCAACCCTACAACCTCCAAAGTCTGCATCTGAAAAGCCTATTAGTGTAAAATCTGATTCCCTAGGATACCATACACCAAGGTTAGGAGTTCTTTTGAGATATCTCAATATTCTCTTTACTATAGTGTAATGGGATTCCTTAGGATCAGATTGATACCTTGCACAGACACAGACTGCATATTGAATGTCTGGACTGCTTATTGTATGATATAATAATGACCCTATTACTCCTCTATACATGGTTTGATTTATTTTATTTCCATGTTCATCTTTATCTATCTTTATTGATGGCTCATGTGAGTTTTCATATGACCAGAACTTTCTAAGGCATACTTTTAAATTGTGTTCTTTAAGTACTTAGATTAATTTATAACGATTCCACTTTCTAATTGTTGTACTTGAAGACCTAAGAAATATTTTAGTTCCCCTATTAAGCTGATTTGAAATTTGGATTTTATTAATTCTGCAAAACGTTCACAAAGTTTATTATTAGTGCAACCAAATATAATATCATTAACATGAATTTGAACTAATAATATATGTTCCTTATTCTTTTTAAGAAATAGAGTGGTATCAACTTTATCTCTTTCAAATTTGTTTTCACATAGAAATATTGAGAGAGTTTCATATTATGCTCATTGGTGCTTGTTTTAACCCATATAATGCTTTGTCTAACCTATATACATATCTTGGATATTTAGAGTATTTAAAGCTAGGAGGTTGTTGAACATAAACTTCCTCTTGCAACTTTTCATTTAGAAATACACTTTTTACATCCATTTGATAGATTTTCAAACCTTGATATGCAGCATAGGAAAAGGAACATTCTTATAGCTTTTAATCTTGCTACTGAGACAAAGTGATAGGAATGTGCAATCCCTCCTATTTGTATAGAAATTGATATAACAAAAATTTAGATGTATTAGTTATAATGTAGTTAGTATGTTTAGGCTAGAAGTCAAATGTGCATAAGACCCAACGCTCTGCTACACAAACTATGTAAAACAGCAAAACCTCAACTGCACCACTAGTTATGAGAAAGAACAATACTCTCAAGAGATCTATACTGCAAAGTAGGATCTCTATTGCTCGACCTCAAAGGAATTGGAACAGACTAACAGCACATACAAACGATAAATATAATGGAAAGCAGAAGGCAGGAAACTCAAAAAGGGAATTTAGAGAAAGGCCCTTTGAAGCTCAACAAAGACCTAACTACTCAATATGGAATAACTTCTCAAGATCAACTTGGAGAAAACCATATTCGAGACATACATGCACATGCCAAGAGACCAAATGGAGCAGACCACTTATAAACATACGACCAAAGGTCTACTGTTTCACCTATGGAAAAATTGGCCATAGATCATTTGAATGTTAGAACTCACACAGGAAGATAATTCAAGTGTGGATTCAAAAAACTAATCAATAAGGACCCAAATAAGTGGGTACCATGTACAAACCCTTCATATTTTCATTGCAGAAAAGGCAACAAGGTATATGGTACTTGAACAGTGGATGCTCAGGACACATGACAGGAAACAAGTCCAACCTTGAAGATTTCAGAAAAGAACAAGGACCTCTTGTCATATTCGGAGGAGGAAAGACAGGAACAACTAAAGGTTATAGAACCCTTGGTACAAGTTCTTTAATCTTTAGAGATGTTGTTTATGTCAAAGGTTTAGAACATAACCAACATGCTATCTATTAGTCAATTTTGTGATAAAAACTATGATGTGTCATTTACTCATGATAAATGCCAAGTAAAAAATAAAATCACACAAGAAGTCAAACTACTAAGAATTAGAAAAGGAAACATATATACAGTAGACTTTTATTTATCACAGTGAGAACAAATAACCTGCTTCTACACTAAAGAAGCTGAAGATATAAACTCGCTATGGCACAAAATATTAGCTCATCTTAACTTCAAAACTATAGCAACATTATCCTCATAAAACCTAGTAAGAGGACTTCCTCAAATAAAAATTCAAAAGGATAAACTCTGCCGACCATGTCTGGAAGGAAAGCACACTAGGACAAGCTTTAAATCCTTAAACTCCTCAGAATCAACCAGGATTTTTGAACTATTACATATGGATCTCTTTGGTCGAGTTGAAATGGAAAGCCTAAGTAGAAAAAGATACGCTCTAGTTATAGTAGATGATTATTTCAGATACACTTAGGTAATATTCCTACATAAAAAGAGTGAAATGTATAGTCTGCTAACAAGATTCCTTAGACAAATTCAAAATGAAAAGGGAATAGAAGTTATAACAATTAAAAGTGATCATGGTACTGAATTTGATCAAACAGGAATAGATGTCTACTATAATGATCATGGAATTAAACATAATTTCTCAGCACCTACAACACCCCAACAAAATGGGGTAGATGAAAGAAAGAATAGAACACTCATAGAGGCAACTAGAACAATGCTCTCTGATGCAAATCTTTCTAAAAGCTTCTGGACAGAAATAGTTAACACAGACTGCTACACTCAAAATAGATGCACAATTCACAAGCTTTATAAGAAAATCCCCAATGAACTATGGAAAGGAAAAACACCAAGCGTTAAATACTTTCATGCTTTCGGATGCACCTCCTACATACACAACAATGATAAAAACTATTTATAGAAGTTTGATCCTAAGGCAGATGAGGGAACCTTCTTAGGATACTCAACAAATAGCAAAGCATTTGGAGTATACAATAAGAGAACCATGACTGTTGAGGAGTTAGTTCATGTATCATTTGATGAAAAAGAAATATTCATAAGGGATGCAAATGTGTTTGATAAGGAATGTGCATGCAACAAAGAAGCTACAGAAGAGGTCACTAAGACTGCAGATGAGGAAGAGTCGTCTGCTCTCAATGACTCTGCCGAAAAAGTAAAAGAACAACCTCAACAACAATTGGAATCTAATGAAATAGACAAAGGAAGATGGATAAAGGCTCATAATAGGAGATAAAAATACATCTGTGCAGACTAGAAGAGCAACAAATACAGAATGTCTATATACCTGCTTCATATCTGAAGTAGAACCAAAGGTTTTAAGTGAAGCTCTAAATGATCCAAATTGGATAGAAGCAATGCAAGAAGAACTAAATGAGTTCGAAAGAAATGAGGTATGATATCTCATATCAAGACCCAAAAACTATCCAATTGTAGGATGTAAATGGGTGTTTAGAAATAAATCTGACGAAAATGATATAGTCATCAGAAACAAAGCTAGGCTAGTTGCTAAAGGATACTCACAAGAGGAAGGAATTGATTTTGATGAAACTTTGCACCTGTAGCAAGATTAGAAGCCATAAGAACGTTCCTTGCCTATGCAGCATACCAAGGATTTAAGTTCTATCAAATGGATGTAAAAAGTGCATTCCTAAATGGTAAGCTGCAAGAGGAAGTTTATGTTGAACAACCTCCTGGCTTTGAGAACTATGAACATCCAGAGCATGTATATAGACTAGATAAGACATTGTATAGGCTAAAGCAAGCACCTAGGGCATGGTATGAAACTCTCTCAACATTTCTATGAGAAAAAAACTTTGAAAGAGGCATGGTTGATACCACCCTATTTCTAAAGAAGCATAAGGACCATATATTGTTAATACAAATTTATGTTGATGACATTATATTTGGTTGTACAAATGATAAATTGTGTGAACGATTTGTGGAAATGATGCAATCCAAATTCCAAATGAGTCTAATGGGAGAACTAAAATATTTCCTAAGATTTCAAGTACAACAAATGAAGAGTGAAATTTTTTTAAATCAATCCAAGTACTTGAAGAACACAATTAAAAAGTATGGCTTAGAGAGTGCTAATCATATGAAAACACCTATGAGCACATCAATAAAATTAGAAAAAGATAAGCATGAAAAGAAAATAAATCAAACAATGTACAGAGAAGTAATATGATCATTAATGTACCTTACTGCAAGCAGACCAGACATTCAATATGCAGTCTATGTCTCTGCAAGGTATCAATCTGACCCCAAGGAGTCCCATTACACTACAGTAAAGAGAATCCTGATATATCTCAAAGGAACTCCAAACCTTGGTGTATGGTATCCTAGGGAATCAGAGTTTACACTAATTGATTTTTCAGATTCTGATTTTGCAGGGTATACAATTGATAGAAAGAGTACAAGTGGAAAATGTCAATTTATTGGATCAAGGTTAATAACATGGTTTAGTAAGAAGCAGACGGCTGTATCTACCTCTACTGCGAAAGCTGAATACATCGTTGCTGGAAGTTGTGCTGCACAAATACTATGGATGAAATCACAACTTGCAGACTCTGGTATGATATTTTCAAAAACCTCCATATTTTGTGACAACACATCTGCAATGGCTATTTTAGAAAATCCAGTTTTTCATTCCAAAACCAAGCACATTGATGTGAGATATCATTTCATCAGGGATCATGTGGAGAAAGGTCATATTAAATTGGAATATATTCCAACAGAAAAACAAGTTGCAGACATTTTTACAAAACCTCTTGATGAAAGCAAGTTTATTCAATTTCGAGGAGAATTGGGTATGCTTGATTTAAAACAGTGAAATGGGACAAAATACTTAACTCCTCTACTACATGTGTAGAACACAGACTAGTATTTTTGCAGACTAGCAACATTGCTCTACTGCTCTGTTACTTAGCCAATAAGTAGAGTGCAGGCTAGAATCAATATTTCTCTGCGTAAAGGCTAGAAACAACACTGACAACCGTCATATTTTCCAAACGAGTATAAAAACTGTAGATTTTCAATTAGAAAATCACTTTTCTCTCTAATCACACACTCTCTCTCTCTCTCTTTCTAACTCTTGAGCGCTCTAATTCGATTCGATTTCTAAAATCCGCAAATCCTTCAAAACACTTTCCAAATGGCCAACACACCATCAAGCTCATCAAAGAAAAGCCAAAAATCCTCTGAATCTCAAAGAAACCCTGCAAAAAAGATCGGACTTCAAACAGGTGTGGTGTTTGATTTCAAATCAATTCACGACAAAGAAGAAGAGATCAGAGACATTACTGACCTGATCGAAGAGACTGGACTCAGGACTCTATGTGAATGAACATGCACTATATTTGATGATGAAGTTCTGGGCTTCATCAAAAGAGGGAAAGTTGCAGACAACCTGCAGCGTATTTCATACACCTCTTCTGCACGTGGAATCTCAATCTACGTGAACCCTGACAACCTTGCACAACACTTCAATCTTCCAAACGAAGATTCAAGAATCATTCCATCAGAAGTTATCAAACTGGGAAGGCAAGCAAGGCTCAGCCAGGACAAATGGAATGAAGGGATAAGGACAATGAAAAAGTTCTTATCACAAAACACAAATTGCTGGCAGATATTGTGAAAAAGGTCATTCTCTCCAGAGAATTTAGCACATACCAGATCACTGCAGATCAGCAGGAGATTATGTGTGTAATTCTCACCAAGACAAGGGTCAACTGGGCCAGTTTACTCATGCACCAACTTACGAGATCGGTAAAGGCAAGACAACTTGCCAGTTACTCAACATTCATCTCAAACAAAAGCTCAATCTTTCTGAAAAGGAAGGAAGACCATGGTATCAATCCAAACAGATCAATGTTAAGAAGATAGGCAAAGTGCCTATAGGACTCACAAGAAAGACTACAGTAGTACAAACTGCAGTAGTGTGAACTTCAACCAAGTTTGCAGACTAGCCACAGAAAGCTAAAGAAATGCAAACTAGAAAGAAGTTCAAGCAGACTACTACAGTAGTGCAGACTATAGCAGTACATACTTGATCTCCAAAGAAGCAGCTCACAAAAACAACAACTCTGCAAAAGATGAAGAAGCCCAAAGTAACAAAGAGAAAGATCATTATAGAGTCCTCTGACGAGGAAAAGGGAATTCGACAGTCCTACTGCAGAACCAACGGCCATGATGGAAGTAGAAACTCAGTCGGTAGTCATGCAGAATAAAGAAACCATTGGCCAGTATGCAATAGTACATACTAGACAAACAACTCAGCTATCTTCTTCAAAAATACCCCCAAAAGCACCACAGATTGTTGTTCTCCATGATGTAAATGTGGCAATTCAACTTCTGAAAGCTAGAGCAGATGAAAATCTCAAGAACCTAATCTTGGAAGCACAGGTCAGCTTTCAGGAAGTAAGAGAAGGTACCCGAGCTGAATTTCGACAAAGGCTCGCTGCATAAGGCTATACCCAAGACGAAATAAAGGACATAGAAGCCAAGATGTCCGTCCTGCAGACGGAACCAGTTTCAACTATCTCTACGGAACCAACTCTCTCAATTAGACCCCTTGTACCAGATCCAGCAATAACAACCTCAACTACAGCATGATTACAGTGGAATAGAAACTCACATGATTGCAGACGATCAACAGATCACTGCAACTACAGCATGGACAACCACACCATCTTCAACTAAGGAAAAGCCCTATCCTGAGAAAATCATTAAAATAGTGATGCAGTCTGTCAAAGCAGTCAAAGCAAGTCTACTGCAGCAGAAAGAAAGAGACACTCAACTGCTTGCAGAAAGAAAACAAGAAAGATTAAAGAAGAAGGCCCAAAGCGATAAGCTGATTCAGGAGTTCATATCACAACACAATCTGCCAATCAAGAGGCCAGCACCAAAACAAACATCAATACCAGCATCAATCCTGAAGGTATCTAAAAGACTAAGGACTACAAGGAGAACAACAAGGTCTGCAAGACCAAAGTTGATTCCTAATGGACCCAAAACATTATACCACATCAATCTAGACCAATCTCAATTGTTGATTGGTGACATAACTGGAATGACAGAAGGGGAGATTCATCAACTAGTTGAACTCCAAAAGAAGAAAGTAAGCAGGTCAATAAGACCTAAAGAACCTCACTTCCTAATTAATAGAGCTCCTGAATTCAAGGACTCCACACTGAAGACCAAAAGGCTCAGACATACCCTCCTTAGACACGTCGAGTTTGTCAACACTCCAGAAATTGAAGCAAACTCAAGAGGATTCTGGAAAAACAAATCAAAGCTGTTACCTAGGAGGTCAATGAATACCTCTCTTGACCTGATCTGGGAGAACATCAACCAGCAAGTGAAGATAGAGGTGACCAACCTCAACAAGACCCTCATGATGATGAAGATGAAATCATTGATCAAATAGCTACCGAAGGAGTGCAAATACCGTCAACCGCAACAGAGCAGACTCAATAAACTCCTGCAGCTAAGGATGCTGCAGACGAGACTCCTGCAGACGAGAAAGATATCACTCCAGCTGACACTCAAGAGACAGTAGCACTGCAACCTGCAGAAAAAGGCCATGATGAGCTCTCCACTGATGAATCGGTTGCAGAAACACCACTGATCATTGCTCTTGCAGCAGAAGAAGCACATGACGGTGATGCAGATAAAGGACAAGACACTCAACAACACACAGAAGAACTTCCTGAAATGGAAGAAGACTCACCTACAGCTGAAGTCACATCCATCATTGCAGAAGAGTTCACTATGCAAGCAGCCGCGATCAATGATGCAAACGACTCCTTTTAGGTTGCAGTAGAGAACCTTCAACCAACTCCATCTCAATATATTCACAATATTGTGTTTACTCCACCATGTGGATTTGGATTAGCCCAAATGGAATCTCATGTACCCTCTATAGCTTTGGACCAATATACAGTCATACCTCAGCCACCAAAATGACTCCAATCGTAATCAAAGATCTCAAGCAAGCATTTGAAGAACATGAAGTTCAGCTTTTCTCTATCCAACCATAACAACAAGGTGAACGCAACCCCTTTTCATCCGTAGAAGACACAACACATTACAAACCACGCCAGCTTGATCAGGAAATCTATGGAATGCATTTCTGGATCAGGATTGCCTTCAAAGATCTCCTTGAGACCTTGGAACCAATAACAGCCAACCTAGAAGAAGAAAAAGAACTTCGCAAATCCACCTTTGACAACCTTGGAGAAAGGCTAAGCACTCTAGCAGTTGGAGTCATTGATCAAATGAAACAAAATAGATCAGTGAACCTACATAATCAAAGACTCCAAACCTCCAATTTCAACAAGTTCAAAGGACAACAAACCTCTGAACTATGCAAACTCCATGATACCATGAAGACCAGAGTATAGACACGAGTTACAGCAGAGACTGGATGCAAACTAGGGTTATAGTATGGGATGCAGACTAGGGCTGTGACAAAGACTGAGTGCAAACTAGAGGTTGCAGCAGAATGGATTATAGTAGAGATGGTTGCTAGGGTGGGGTCAGATGTTTGAAGTCAGCCAAGTAAAGATTCAAGTTAAAGTAGAAACGGCACAAATTTTGGGGATAGTGGATTGCCAGCATAAGGAACGAGATGGTGGGAAATACTAGTGGCAAATGTCATTCCAGGAACAGTGCGTTGTCTTCCAAAGCTTCATTCCTTGAGCCTTTAAAAAGGAACCGGTGAAGCTTATTGAAAGGTGCTGTTGAAAAAAGATTGAAAGGCAAATAGAGTGCAAAAACAATCAAAAGATTCAAAGACTATTCAAGAAACCAAGATCTTGAAGATACAGGAGAAAGTGTCACTAGTCTGCAGAAGAACAAAGTCTTGCAGCAGAGTCCAAAGTTTAGATTTATGCAAAGCATCTAGGTTCTTCATCCTTTGTAGAAGTTAGGCAACTTCTAAAAGGAAGTTTCTTGTAAGCCTAAACAGGAGATAGTGATACTCACCTCTTGGCTTGACTACACTGGTCACCAAGGGAAGACTGGACTAAGCACTCGATTATCATTTGATATCGAGTATCTGAACCAGTATAAATACCATGTCCATTTACTGCTTTCATTACTTTGATATCTAGAATTGCTTCTGATAAATAATCATATTTAAAACGAGATAAAACTCAAAGAGTTACAAATCTCCAGTGCAGACTAGAAATTGTCATATGCAGACTACCTGAGTAGTCTGCATACAACACTAGTCTACATAGTAACAATATTCCGCATAAAAAGATAATCAATATCTTATATAACCTATTCACCCCCTCTAGGTTAAAACTCGAACCTTACAGGAAGATCCAAGAAATAGCTGAACTTCATAAGAAGTAGAAAGCTAGTAGGACAACAAGAGCAAAGGAAGCACACATTCTTATCAGTGGGACACGGGAATTCAAGGACTCTACCTTGAAGACAACGAGTCTAAGACATGCAATCATTAGACCCATTGAGTTTGTAAACTCACCTGTAGTCGAAGCTGAGCTATAAAAGATCTTAAACAAACATGTCCAAACTACAATTGAGGAGATATATGAATATCTTTCTAGACCTGATCTGGGAGAACACTAACCATCAGGAGATGATGGAGATGATTATGATACTCAACACCATCCTGATGCTCAGCAGGATGATGATGATGAAATCATTGATCAAGCTGCAGAAGAAGGAATACAAGCTCAGACGACAGCAGCTAAGACCGCAGGAGTAGAGACTCCTACAGCAGAAGAACATGCAGACAAGCTCACTGAAACAAAGACGTCTACAGCTAAACCAGGGCCTCCTACAATGGAGGCTGCCATGGAACCAGCAGCCGAGGAACCTGTATCACTAGAAATTGCAGAAGAAGATCAAGCTGAGTCCTCAGCAGATGAATCCATAGCAGAAACATCGATGATCATTGCTCTTGGAGCAAAAAAGACATATGATGATACAACTAAAGGACAAGCAACTCAACAAACCATAAAAGAACTCCCTGATATTGAGAAAACAGAAGAATCGCCTGCAGATAAAGATCTAACAGTAGTCACATCCAAAGTACACACTTCAACTACAGAAGAGGCAAAGTCATATCCAAAGTACACACTTCAACTGCAGAAGAGGCAACCTGTACTGCAATTGAGACAAGTGATACAGACAAGGCCAAACCACCTCTCAAATAGCTCTTCAAGAGCTGGAGAGCATCTTGTTTACACCACCCTCCCTATTTAGAAAGGTGCAAACAAGAGACGATCCACCCTCTGAAGGACTTGCATAATATTTATTCAGTCTCACTCTATCAGAAACCCAAGCAATACCTTCCTCACCAATCAAGAACCTAACAATAAACATTGATGAAGACGGTATTCAGGTCATTTCTGTTCAACCACATCACCAAGGAGAACGAATTCCTTCATTACCTTCATAAAACACCACTCAATACAGACTACGATAGCTCGATCATGAAAAAGAAATCTATAGTATGCACTCATGGACCAGGGATGCATTTCATGAGCTGCTAGAGATCTTATAGCCGATTGTTGAAGATATCCAAGAGGAAAGGGAAATCAGAAAGAAAATCTTTGTAGATTTTCAAATCACTCTAAGCAAGTTGGTAGCAGGTTTCATTGATCCAATGACACAAACCAAGTATATGAATCTTCAACATCAATGGATTAGCACTTCCAACTTCAACAAATTCAAGGGTCAACACACTATGTAAGTTCTAGTTTCAACCCAGAGGAGGGGGTGAATAGGTTGTTTTAAGCTTTTAATAAATTTCTTACGAAATGTCGTTTTGCATACTACTGTTCTATGCAGACCACTCAAGTAGTTTGCAGATGACAGTTGTTAGTCTATAGCAGAGAGTATGACAACCACAGGATACCGTCATCCCTTTTTGCTCCGAAACTCATCCAAAGTTCTTTTAATGCACATAATACAGCTTTAGAATGTCTTTAAGCTTAGAAATTATCAGCAAACACATTGTTTAGTCTCCATATCTTCATAATTTGTTGAAACACTTTATAAAGTGGTCCTCACAATTTTGATTTGTTTTTCATAACTTGTGTAGAACATTTTCTTTCGATCGAATCTATGACAAAAACAAACAAATAACAGTATTAACGTTTCAAGAATTAAATTGGACATAAAACATAAAATAATGTTTCAAAATATTTCACCTTAGAAATAAAAAAATTATCTAAGAAAAATATGAGTGTTTTCACCCTCATCACTTACAAAATATGTGTTTTCACATTCATCACTTGTGCAACATGGATTAGTATATTTCGAGCCTCGTGCATGTGTACTAATCATATTCTTATCCAAAGTCATGAATTCTGGGCTTCCTCGTACTTATCCACGAGTTGAAATTTCACCTTTCACATTTCTAGCATACTATATGTACTTTAGTTTCCGATCTGTTAACTTATACGACTTGGCAACTTGTTTCCGATCTAGCTTACACCACATTACCACGAGTGATAAAATGAGCCCGACCGAGAATAATGCTTCTATCTTATATGGAGTAGTTTTTTGCATTATTTGCAGGAAAATTTTGATCATTTTGTTGCTTGAAACTTTGGCAAACGACTTACTGATTTCGTATAAAAATAGATATACGATGAAGAGCTGAAAAAAGTTGCGAAATGAGAGAACCAGAAAACAAATAGTATTGGCAAAAGATCAGTTCCTTGAAATAGTATCATAAACCAAGTGAAATATAAAATGAAGCAGTTGGGAAAAACTTGCTACTTCATTATATGTTCATATCTTTGACCAATGCTAACAAGCCTGTATTATTTTATTTTTTTGGTCTAAAACCTTTATTTTATTTAAAGGCGTACACGAGTCGGGTCGGTTATCAACAAACTCGAACTTGAACAGAAACTATTCATCTCGAGTTTATTTTTATTAAAACTCGAATTTGAGTCAAAAAATGGCGCCAAGTTCGACCCGAGTAGGTACTGACGGTCTTGCGTATCGATTGTCTAGTCCAACTCAAGTTTCGTCGGACTCATCGAACTCTAACTCAAATTCAGGTTCATAAAATTCAATACCCTTCGATAGTTAATTTTTCCTTGATTCTTAACGATTCATTAAGAGAAAAATAAAAGAAATTCAAGAAAAGGTATTGTATAATCCATTGTTCTAATAATTATAATAAAAATAAAACTCAAAAGGTACATCATAACCACAAATTACGGTAACTCTGGGAGTAATAAGGAAGTTTGAGTTTAAAGAGGTGAAATGAATTTACGTAACTTTGAAGGAGGTAATATGTTCAACATCGTAGGTTTTAAGGAGTAATATAAAATTATGACTTATTAAGAGAGTAATATAAAAATTAGCTAAGATTTTAAGAGAATAATATGTCAAAAAGCCTTATTAATATCACCAATCTTATGAAACAAGTAGCAGCTAGTGTAAATTACTCA
>LIEC01006308.1:0-33457 GCA_001925005.1 Drosera capensis
CTTCCAATATCCGTAACGTCATTCGCAAATGCTCAAAGTTGAGAACTTGATTAAGAAGATTGAGTTCATTATCACTCAAGAGTTCGTTGAGAGCATTTGGTTCAAACTATATAGATGACTTTGACTAGTAAAATGCCGAATACTTTGTTCAAATTATAGATGACTTTGACTGGTCAAATGTTGAATACTTTTTGTCTTTTTCATTGTCTATTCAAATTACAAACTTTCCTTATTTATTAAATTTTCTTCATAAGAATATCAAATTATTCTTATTTTATATCATATCAACCCATCCATTATTATTTCTCTTTCTCACTCTCATTTTACAAACTCGTATTGACAAAATTATCATTTCATATTAATTCAATATACATATGAATTATCGGATTATTATAATTTAAATGATAAATTGGCTAGTTGCTAGTACTATAATATACTCCATGGTAAACTTGGCTGATGAAATGGAATATTCGACAGCACAAGTAGCTGTCATTTGCTTGTCAAACAATACAATCACCGTCATCCAACTCAAAATCATCATCGATTCCACTTTCAAGGGAACAAAACACGAGTCGAGACACATACCGATTGTCATCATCCATGGCCAGTATAACAAATGATCGTTATCTGATACTAGTAGTTATCGTGATGGGAATGATAGCTCTTCATAATGCTGATGATGCTCGGATGAAACCAAACGCTGAAGCGAGCGCTCTTCTGCAATGGAAATCGACCCTGGGAAACCAATCGGTTCTACAATCATGGGGAACACTCGCCAAGTGCAGATGGCGGGGGATAACATGCAACGAGGCACAACAAGTCACAGGGATAAACTTGTCTGGATGGGGACTAAAAGGTACCCTTGACAACCTCAACTTCTCCTCATTGCCTCAGCTTTTCAGGCTAGACGTGAGCCGCAGTCAGCTCCACGGCGTGATTCCTTGGAGCATCGGTGCGATGTGGAAACTTCAGTATCTTGATCTTTCAATGAACTTGCTCACTGGCGTACTGCCTCTTTCGCTGGCTAACCTCACCCAGCTTGTAGTCCTAAACATATCACAGAACAATGTAATGGGAAATTTAGAGCCTAGCCTGTTCCCGGACGGGACTATAGCATCCAAAATGGGGCTCATCAGAATTGCCTATTTGATCCTTGACGACACCAACCTCTCAAGTCCAGTTCCTGTCACCATTGGTGGTTCGAGTGAACTGGTTCAGATCTCTATTAGAAGGAGCCGATTGTCCGGGCAACTTCCTTCATCCATAGGAAACTTAACCCAGTTGACTTCACTAAGCCTAATAGAAAACCAGTTCTCTGGTCCATTTCCTTCCTCAATAGGTAAACTGAGGAATTTAGCTCAACTTTACCTGTACGGGAATCGATTTTCAGGGACCGTGCCACGCGAACTTGAAAATTTGACCTCCTTGACGACACTCCATTTAGCGAGCAATGATTTCACTGGCCAGTTACCATCCGGGCTCTGTGGGCAATCACGGCTGGTGAACTTCAGTGCTTCAAATAACTTCTTCACAGGTCCAGTCCCCGCAAGCTTCAAGAACTGCACAACCCTGTTCAGGGTCAGACTCGAGTTTAACCAGTTCAATGGAAGCATCGACCAAGATTTCGGGGTATATCCTGATCTGAACTACATTGACTTGAGCTACAACCAGTTCCAGGGTACGCTGTCTCACAACTGGACTAGCTGCAAAAACTTGACGGTGTTGAGGATTGCAGGGAACAACATTCACAGTACCATACCGAATGAAATCGCCCACATGAGTAATCTAGCAGAGATTGATTTTTCTTCAAACAGCCTCAGCGGCAACATCCCACCAGATATAGGGAGTCTAAGGAATATGGCCATCTTGAAGCTGCAAAGCAACAAGCTATCAGGTAGCATTCCGGCAGAAATCGGAGGCCTAACCAACCTCAAGTTCCTCGATCTGTCAAGTAACTTCCTTGGCAAACAGATTCCGGCTCAAATAGGTGCATGCTTGAATCTATTGAGTATGAACTTGAGCAACAACCAGTTCAATGGCACGATACCAGATCAAATAGGAAACCTCTTGGGGATGCAGATTCTATTGGATCTCAGTCATAACAATCTGACAGGAAGCATTCCATCAGAGATCGGAGACCTAAACCAACTCGAAAATCTCAATCTATCCAACAACGAACTTTCAGGGTCAATACCTTCTTCCCTCAGTAAAATGGCAAGCCTATCGACGGTCGATTTCTCTCACAACAATTTGGAGGGGCCTCTGCCTGATGGCTATGCCTTCAGAACGGCTTCTTTACAAGATTTTGCAGACAACAAAGGTCTATGTGGAGGAATTCAGGGTTTGCCACCATGCAAATTATCATCATCCACAAGAAGCAAAAGGCATATGGTTATCATCATTGTTGGAGTCACTTTATCAGGAGCACTGGTTGCTGTTCTTTATGGAGCACTGCAAATGATCATTCGGGCAAAGAGAGGCCATGAGAAAAGCCCAGTTGCAGCGGAGGAGCAGCTTCTGTGGCTATGGAAACCAGCTGGAAATATCACATACAGAGACATTATTATGGCTACTGACAATTTCGACGACAAGCATTGTGTTGGAACAGGTGGATCAGGAAAGGTCTACAGAGCAAAGCTGCCAAGTGGTCAGGTACTCATTTTCTACCTCAGGAAAGACTCTCCTATTTTTTTCCAGCTTCCTGCATGAGATTTTAGTGATCGGAAAGCTCCCCTGTTATGTATTGATAAGGTATTAGCAGTAAAAATGTCGAAGCTATCTGAAGACATCGATCAAGGGACAAGGGCAAATACCAGTTTCCTGAATGAGGTCACAATACTGAGTGAGATACGACACAGAAACATAGTCAAACTCCATGGCTTCTGTCGCAGAGGGGAAGCAAGCTTCTTGTTCTATGAGTTCATCGAGAGAGGAAGCCTTGCAAATATCCTTAGCAGTGACAATGAAGCAAGGGAACTCGATTGGACAACAAGGTTGAAAATAGTGAAAGGTGTTGCCCAGGCATTGTCGTACTTGCACCAAAGCTGCAAACCTCCTATAATTCACCAGGATATATCAAGCAAGAACATCCTGCTGTGCTCCGAGCTTGAAGCTCACGTATCAGATTTTGGCACAGCCGTGTTATTAGATTCTGATGCAGTTTATACAGGAATGGTTGAAGGAACATATGGATACATTGCTCCAGGTACGTTCTCATGCTTCATATGGACACATGGTTCCTGACAATAGTTGTTTCGACGAATAATTGATAGATATGAACACATTATGCAGAGTTGGCCTATGGCACAAAGGCTACTGAAAAAGTTGATGTCTACAGCTTTGGGGTATTAGTTCTTGAGATTTTGATGGGAAGGCACCCAAAAGAGTGGCTTTCCATACTGAAAACGGAGGTAAATTCATCATTGATGGATCAAGGACCTAACCTGAAAGCCGAGTTGGATCCTCGTCTCGCATTTCCAGAAGCTCAACGCATTACAGATGCTTTGGAATGTGCAAGTGAAGCAGCATACCAGTGCATACAGGAAAATCCGCAAAACAGACCAACAATGTATGATGTGTCTCGTCTACTAGAATCATCATGTGACCTGTGATCAGCTCATGAACTCATGGACTACACAGAGCTTGGGTGTGACAAATCATGGCAGGGTTGAGCTGCACAGGACTCGAATGTGGATTAAGATAAAACATATATAGCCGAAGCAAGTATTATGTCCATAACAATCTAACACAACAAGGGGAAGGGAATGGCGAACCCCAAACATTGCCATCGATCGAGCTGACGCAACTGTGCTCGTATTTGTAATAAATGCTTTGGCATTAAACAACAAGTAAATCAAGCATGTACTTAATTGTCGAAATGGGAGGGTCTTTTTTTCCCCCCCTAGTTTCGCAATGATATCCAAAAGAATAACGGAAACTCTTAGTATCATACTTTGAGGATTCCCTCAAAACACTTTCAGGTCTTTGTTTTCTCCCTTATATGACTGGGCTCCGATTACTTCATGGATGAACCAACAAAAGTCTACAATCCTGTCTTCCCGAGTATGCTAATACATATCCACATTCATGTCCACATTATCATCACTCCCGACATACTAAGTATTTAACTATAAGGGAAACCTGAACATAAGAAAAGAAGATTCCATTCACACAAAGAAAAACTTGGACGTCATATCGTACAAAACTAAAAAGCAAAGCTGGCATACTAGCAGTGGCAGATCCGCAGTATCAATCTCATGGCTATTTCCCCAAGAACCAACACTTCACCATTCTTCACAGGCACGAGGAAGAGTTTCGACTAGATACACTACCATGGACAAAAACTCTATTTTGATTCCTTTTCCAGAGCAGCAAATATGTCTGGCGTCACAACAGCCTGCTTCTCGATTCTCCCAATGACAAAACACTGCTTGGCATTTCTGTTGATCACTGCAACATCTTCCGGAAAATCGCACTGGTGGCGTCCACGGGAAACCTGCAACAAGCAGACCGTAATAAATACGGAAGCAATGCTGCTTAGCTATCTCGCATCAGCAATAGCAGCACCGGCAAGGAACCACTTAAGCAACACGTACTTGTGTTTGATCGAGCTCATAAGCAGTAGCTCACTAGATACGAGAATGAGGGAGATAGATCAAGAAGCCAATTTGCCTTTAGAGCACAAACTGCATAGCTCATCCAATATTTGAAGAGTAAAATTCAGCGGTACCAAAATGTGTTATTAAGACCTTCACCAACTTTCAATTTCTTGAGGCTTATCACGTAATTCACACCAATTTCACTCATGCGACTTCTCATAATTTCTCCAAAACTATATTAATAAGGAATCACAATTCATCAAGATGCTAAAGTGGCGATGAATTTGTCTACGAAAGTTTTATTGGAATATAAGCAATTCAGTATAGATTACTCACATCAAACAAGGTTTCTCCCAGTTTCAGTTTGACTTTTCCACTCTTGTAGACTAGCATTTTTTCCCCATATACCCACATCAAACAAGGTTTCTCCCAGTTTCAGTTTGACTTTTCCACTCTTGTAGACTAGCATTTTTTCTCCATATACCCTTGAGGCAATTCTTCCAAACTGCAACCCTGCTGCAAAGAACCTACCACATCTTCAGTTGTTTGTTCCAGTTTCTGCAAGTCAGGCGAGTCTGAGTTGTTGTGACTTTCTTCTCCTTTCTTCTCCGTGGTAGCTAGCCGTTTATCAAAAGGCAGAGAAGTTGGAAACTGGAAAAACATGAAGCGCTTTCTCTGATCCTTTGGATCCTGTTATTGGTCAATATGCAAACTCAGAGTATGCTTAAAACTACAAAGTACATGAAAAAAATAAAAATAAAAATAAAACGCCATGATACTGGCTTGCAAGTTCAACTAACCCCTTAACCCTCAATGTCATTCGTTGTTTACTTTGATAAATGCACAGAAAGATAGAAAGCCAATCAGCCAGAGTACCTCTCAGATGCTTTCTTTAAAAATATCATAGGAAGGACAAGATAGCCGACCAGCCCGAGTACTGCAGCGTCATTCACAGTGTTTGCATCATGCTCCATGTCTGCTGCATCGTCTCCAGACTCATCATCATCTGGGACTGCAAATGAGAGAAGCAAGGAACAAGATATGTTAGTTCTGCATGCCAGGTACCACAATGTGCCGTAGCATTAACCAGATCAGCTAGAATTCAAATGATTCACACAGCTTTCACTTATTGTCAAATAACAAGCACAGCAACCCATAATCCACAACTTTCATGATTTACTGAAGCTCGGTCAATGTACTTTTTTTTCCAGACATGCTCGCCAGTGCTACATCTTTTACAACACTACGGACTGGAATTGGTATCACATGAATCTGAAAATACTAGCCATCCCAGCAAAGATTGTTACAATGATACCTTCATCACCAGAGTGTGGCTTCCTCCAAGGAAGATGAATTGGAGAGTGCCGCTGCATATCCTGTGTGGAGGACAAGCATCACACATAATGGTAGCAAGTAACACTGTACTTCAACAGTTCCATAGTCTTACCCAAGGTTCGTTAAATTCTTCCTTGCTTACACAATCCGAGTCATCGGCAAAATCACATGAAATTTTATTGGCCAAATAGCCACCAGCTTTTGAAGCAGAAGATATAGCATAATGTCTCAATATCAAAACCCAGCTTGTCAACCACTCCACTCGTTTCATTTCCACTCCTCAGATCCCCATAGGCCATAGATCAAAGAAGACGTGAAAGCAAATGCTCCGAAGCCAAACACAACTCATACAGTTACTGTGCATTTTAAAAAACTCAAGAAATTAGCAGAAAGTCAAAGCAAATGCTTCCCATACGAGTTCCAAATTGGACCGGGACACAAAAATATAGTCCCCCTAAGAACACTACACCAATTTGGCACATGAGATGGTAAAGTTTCTTACATCTATACACCTGGAATCATTTCCAGCTACGGTGATCGTTTCTTTCAAATGTTGTTCAAGAAAATACTCTGCTATATCCTTATTTTCCCCTCACAATTTTAATTCTTTGAGATCAAGATTATTGTCCAGAAACACGAAATCAAGATACCATATCTAGCATTTCATCCTGATACAACTAGTCTAGACTCATAATCCAACCTCGTTCTTGCGCAACATCAATGATCAGTAACAAGAAAACCTTATGATCACATATGCTTCTCAAACATTGATGAAGAAGCAGCACGAACCAAGAGCGAGTCGTGATCCCCCACCAAACCCCTAAACACTCGAAATCATTCAATCAATCAAATTTAACCCAAGTTCGAATCAACCCAAACAATAGTAGCACAAAGAGAGCCAAAGAATCTCACATCGCGACTACTCCCCCTCGATGAACCCTGAGCATCGACACGGCCCTCGGCCTCATCTTCACTGCTGCACCAAAAACACACATTTAATCAGAAACGTAATCAATAAACACACTCAAACAAGAATCGATGTTACAATAATACCTTGTTGATTGATCAGACGACAATGGAGTCCTTTTATGCGAAGGCAGTTTGGGGATGAAACGCATCTGCAAAACCGAACAAAATCTTGAGAGATTTGGGGGCCTTGAAATGAATCGAACAAATCTTGATGATGATTGTGTTGTTGAGAGACCTTGCGAGTGGGTTTGTTCGGATCCATTGGAGAAGAATCGAGAAATCGACGGAGATCGATGGAGAGGTGAGAGGGGAGATTAGGGTTCCGGAAATCGAAGACGGTGGCGGTGGCCGGAGAGGGAGAATGGGGATGGAGATGGAAATGGGAATGGGAATGAAAGAGAGCATAAATAATATTTTTCAAAGGCAAATGAGAGATAGGTTGGATGTAACAGGGACAATAACATTAAAAAACGATTGAAGGTGATAAAATAATTTGATTATATAAATATAAATTTATTATTAAATAAAAAATGAAAATATTAAATTTATATTAATATTAATAAAAAAATATTATAATTAAAAGACGAGTCCCGATCGAGAAGTGGAGTAGATAGCATGGAAGATTGCATTGAGGAACTCTGAAGCAAATTGAAGCGGTAAGTGGGACTGCAAAGGTGGGCGGAGGAGACAAGGGGGATTGTAGAAGATGAGGAACTGCACGTTGTTGGCAAACTCTTTCTACATAAGGAGATCTCCATGGAAGTTCTAAAGAACTCGGTTATCAGGACGTGGATCGTGAAAGGGATCGTCGAGTGCAAGGCAATGGGGTCAAACGTCTTCATCTTCAGATTGATTCGAGAAGAAAGAAGACAAGGAGAAGGTGATGAGCAGGAGGCCTTGACATTATGAGAACCACCTCCTAGTTCTCGCGAGGTACCAAGTATCAATGCACACATCGGAGTATGTCTTCGAGAGGATTCCAATATTGATACAATGCTAGAACCTCCCATTGGGGTGTATGAACGATCGCATGGCAGACCTCGTTGGTGAGAAGTTTGGGGGAATCATTGAGGCCGACGTGGATAGAAAACAAAGAGCGAACGATCAAAAACTCAGACCAAAGGTGGAACTGTCCATAGACAGACCATTGCTCGGGAAATGGTCCTGAGAATGCAGGGTTCCGGGCTTAGATGGGTGGCTTTCTGGTATGAACGATTACCAATCTTTTGTTTCTGTTATGGCATTGTCGGTCACCGTATAGCAAAATATGGAGAGTGACCGGTTTGGAGTACGGACGCAAATGAAGTACGGCAAGAAAAACTTCAATATGGAACATGGTTAAAAGCAACCCCGCCTAGGAAAGGTTCAGGCAGTTTCATCGTGATCAATGAACAATAGGGTTCCCATCAAGCACATACTATGGAGGAGTAGTCGAAATACAACCGTCATATCAGTGAGGAGAATCGTCAAGGCAGTCGAACAGGCGAAGCTACGATGGTAGACGTTGGCAGAAGAATCCAGTCAAACAGGGTATCGTGTACGGCAAGGGATCAGAGCCATTACAAAGGAAGGGTATCTCCAACAGAGAGAACGAAAATATTTTGAGGCGTGGGTAATGAAACAGGAGTTCAGCCCAAATACCGAAGGAGAGAATGGACTGCAGGTCCTTGGGCCCATAATGTGGGAGGAGGAGAGGCTGGTTATGAGAGAAATCAACAGTGATCAGGGCTGGGTCCATCACAAAGCTTTAACAGTGAAGACGGCCTCCCTGAGAAGGGGCGTCGCCACACAAAAATGGCGCTCGCGTGGAATTGCTAGGGGTTTCGGAACCCCTCGACAGTTCGGACCCTGAAGTAGGCCACTCGTAATTTCTATTTCGGAAACCAGGTTATTACAAGCACATGAATTTGAGCAGGTGAAACGGGCTACAAATTTCAGCAAAGGAATTATAAGACAAGCTGAAGGTCGGAGTGATGGATTAATCCTACTATGGAATAATGAAGTACAGATATCACTTAACACATATCACAATATTTCATAGATGTGATAATTGAAGCTTTAGGTACAAGGCCCCAATGGAGATTCACCAGCTTCTACGGTGAACCATGTACGAAATTGAGATAAAGGGAGTCATTTATATTTTTTGTCTTTTTACAAATAAAATTATCAAAATAGAATTACAAACAAGATAATTAACAAAATCAATCTTTTTTCAAAATATAGTGAGAGAAGACACACGGCGTCATTCCCAGAAAAAGGCGTCCTACGTCTTTAGTGGAGGAGAAGATACCTTGCGTCTTTAGTTGGGATGATGACGTAAGGCATCTTTGGTTGAGATGAAATCCACATCAGTCGAGGCATGAGGGAGTCCCCCCTTTCCCTTTATAAAATGACATTTCTTACCCCATTTTCTTCAATTTCAAATATTTAAAATTTCAATATAATTTAAATTATTATATTGAAATTTTTAATTTTGATATTTTAGTTAAAAAAATTTTACGACGAAGTTGCTGCGATGACGAAGTTGCTGCAAAAGTTCTAAGATTAACTTCATTGAAGATAATCCTAAAACTTTATATTTTATGCTTTTAATATGCTTAGATTAAGAAGTAGTTAGATGAGGGGAGGTGCCACTCATGTGGCTTCATGTGCTTGATCGCTGAAATGAGATCTCCAACTATTCTTGGACTCCGTCATTCTGTCCTTTTTATATAAAATCCTCTGTCGGTGTTCTGAAACGATCATATCTGAGGATGACCATGCCAAACCGAGATTCGATGACTGCGCTATTTTACTATAGCTTTGGGCTTGGGAGAGGATCTCGATGATAAGATTGAACGAGATTGCGGATCCATCATCTCTTGTTCTGATTTTTCCTCTAGTTTACATGTAACTACTTAATATCATTTTGATAAGAAATGTTATTTTTAATACCGTTATGGTTTTAATCAAATCAAATTTTTTATGTAAAGGTGGTCAGCCACTAAGGGTAAGCACCTTATGAAGGACACTACCTCCACTGTTCGTCATTTTCGCTCGTTGTTGGGTCAATATCCGACAATGGAGTTCATTTGAGAGGCGTATATCGAGGATAGATTGGATGATATGTTCGATGATTTTATGGATGAGAGAGATAGAACCATTTGCTTCTCTTATTTTCCTCTCATCCATTTTACTATAGTGGAATAGTATGTGACATTTCGTACGACACGACAGTTTAATCGGATCGAGACGATCCCACCCCGACACAGTATGTAGGATGAGTTGCATGACCTCATCAGGCGTGGACGAGGTGGAGATTTTGATTGGCTTCGTCATCATGAGTTGTTGGAATGACGTAGAGCGTCATTTTGTGCTATGTCGTCACCAGACCGAGGTCGGACCTTCCACTGCCCCGGGCTACCTGCTATGGTATCATCGGATCACACGAAAAGCCATAGGTCGTCTCAGAATTCGTCACATAGGTGTCATCAGAGGCTTTTTCCACGCTGCTAGTGGTATTCATGCTCTTATCCGCAGAGGATCATCGCATATGAGAGAGTCTCGTAAGCTTCGAAAGCTATTTCAACATATGAGAGATAGCCCGTCGGAGGATGGGCTTGAGCAGGATTTTGATTCAGCGCACGGACGACGAGCCCTATCATCTCGAAGCTGATCATCACCATGGCGAGGCTAACAATGATGCTGCTGGTCTACACAGTGATGATGGTGCTGTAGATCCTGACGATGCTGGACATTTTGATAATTTATCCCCGAGGTATCGTGCACCACTAGATAGGTTCACTTCATCTACTTATGCAGGCAGAATACCTAGAGGAAGAGTCAGGGTCATGGAAGACCAACGAGTTAAATAGGAGGAGGACATAGGTATTTACCTCGGTATGTCCACAGGGAGATTGAAAGAAAATGGTATTCAATGGGGTGAGAGATCGAATGAGGAAGGCCTTAGCGAGGTGGGAGGAGAACTTACTGTCAGCAGCAGGGAAGAAACCCTTATCAAAGCAGTCCTGCGAGCAATACCGACCTATCTAATGAGCTGTTTCCGAATGCCTTCAACACTGATAGAGGACCTGCACCGAGATTGCAATTAGTTCTTATGGGGCTTGACTGAGTGTTAAGCGACGAATCCACTGGGCAAAATGGGATAAACTGTGCGTACCGAAAAGCAAGGGTGGTCTGAACTGCGAGATTTTGGATGTTTCAGCGATTGATCCATAACCCAGTCTTTGGCTGCACGTATCCTCAAGGCAAGGTATTTCCCACGGAGCTCAGTACTTCATGCCGACCTCGGCCATAATGCGTCACATAATGGCAAAGGTTGTGGAAAGAAAAACCATTACTACAAAAACGAGTAAGATGGGAAAAGAGATGAGAATTGCGATCGAACAATGGATCCCTAGCTTACCTGAAGGACGACTGGCGGACCATCCATCGCAGTTCCCGTCAGACAGAAGGTGAAGGAGCTCATCGACCATGAACTGGGACAGTGGTGAGGGGACCTGATACGACAAAGTTTCAATGCTGATTATGAGCATACCCATAGGGAGAACTAAGCGAAGAGATACCTTGTTCTGGAATGAAGAGGAAAACAGGGTCTTCACGGTGAAGAACTCCAGTTTCATTAGCACTGGGGTGGTGATTCCAGACGAAGAAGGTTGGGCTTGTGGTGTGGCTGGGAAAAGCTGCAAGACGGTGTGGCAAGGATGCTTGGGGAGAGGAGTACAGATCTTTTATACACAGGAGGCATAATCCACGATTTTATCCAGTTAATCAACCTTTTTTCTGGGTTTCGATCCTCTTGCGTACCTAGAGAAGCTGATGAGACCGCTCATGTTATGTTATGGTCCGTTATGTCTCGAAGTGTTACCCAGCTAGTCGGAGTATAGATTCTGTCTGATTATGTCATTGTAATATGTAATAAAGAGAAGAACAATGAAACTTATAATTTAATTGGATCATTTCAAAAAAAAAAAAAAAAAAAAAAAGGGACGAAGTAGTACAAAATTTAATGGGAAAATTGATTTGTGTTGTAACTCAAAAGATTTGAAGTTTATGTAGTTAATTATAGTAGTAATTTTTTAAGTGATCAAATTATTGGATTTATTAATCAATAAATGAAATTAAAAATGTATCTCACTCTCCTTAATTATTTTCAAATTGAGTTTTTAATCTCATCTATTAATATAAAATGTACAATTATCATAGACAATTAAAAACTATATGCCAATACATATCTTAAACCATAACCATAATTGAATTTTTTTAACATCAGAACACAAACTCCCTTCATCAAGAATTAATAACAACGTTGCATCATCATTACATTAATCAATGTGTATTTTTAGAAGTTTTATTATTCGTTTTAACAACGTAAAAAAATATGTCATTGGTTCAGAATTAAAGTATATAATTTAAACTATCACGAATCGCACGATAAATTTGTATAAAATAATGTTTGACCGTCTTATAAACAATTCGTAACATAAATAATTTTATTGCTTGCATAGCTCAATATTACAATTAATTACAAAAAAATTACACTTAAACCTCCGGAACTTTTATTGATAAAAGAGTTAAAGTTTTTTCTTAATTACGGACGGAGGGAATAACTTTGATCACACTGAATGTTTCATGACAAGCTCGTGAATATGATTTTAAACCATATCAGGATACAAACCAAAATTTATATCCAGAATTTGAGAAGAAAAAATAAAAAAAAAACTATTGCAGCCTATTCTTTATCACATATTTATATATTATTTTTTTTAATTTTAATTTGATTTTTTCAAAATTTTGAATTATGATGAACTTTATTCCTACTAGAATCTTTCTGCCCGTTGTTTGCGGGAACAATTTTTCCATTTGAGAATACTGCCAATGGCAATTTACAAAGGACGAATTTTCACATCCTGGTCCAAGAATCTTAATCAATGTTACGTTAACAGCCCCTCGTTGACCCAAAACCCCAAACCTTGCCAAAAAGTATGAAGGGCATTTCAACCTCATTCCCTGCCCCTCACAAAACCCCCAAAACGCCGCCGTTTAATGCGCACACAGAACCCTGCCTTTTTCTCCCACTTCGCCGTACCCATCTCTCCACCACTCGCCGCCGTACCCATCTCTCCACCACTCGCCGCCGTCTCCGCCACCGCCGCCGACAATGGGCGAGGCGTATCTCGAAACAGTCATCCCCAAACGCATCGCTCTCTTCGAGTACATCAAGAAACAGCAACTCGAGAGCCGGGCAGGCATCGCTGGCGAAACTATTAGGTATATGCTCGATTTGGTTGGTTTCGAGGATGATTGAATGATACGATGTTTGTGGTGTGAGGACATTCGTGTCGGAGTCTCTTAATAGATCCTCTATTTGATGTGTTCGGAAACATATTAATCGGAATATCGATTCTAGAATTGAGAATGATAGTGATTATTGAAAATTTTTTACCTGTATATACTCGATTCGGTTACTTCCGAGGATGATTTAATGATGCAATGTTTGTGATGTGAGGGCATTTGTGTCGGAATAAGAGACAGATTCTCTAATTTACTTCCTGTTTAGAAATGTATACATCGGAATCTCTATTCTAAAATTGAGAATAAAATTGGAATAGTATTAATTATGACTGAACGAGACAGATGAAATTCAGGCAAGAAAAATTAGATATCTGAACAGTGCGATTTTCTATTTTGGTAGATTATGAGCAGTGATTCTATCAATTTGCGGAGTTGTAATTCATTGTTATGGAATTGAGATTATTAGAAGAGAATGTGATGCAGATCATTTTTTGACTGAATCTCTAGATTTCACTACCTAAAAATACATAGTGTGCCACTTGTACGTAACCTGATGCAAGTGCTCTTAGGTGTTTGAATGATTGTAGAAGTGGTTATTGAACTGAGTGTTGAGTTTAGGGTTACGTTGCCGGATGGGAAGGTGAAGGAGGGGAAGAGATGGGAGACAACACCCTTCAACATGGCGTCTGCGATATCGAAGAGTTTGGCTTCGAATGCTTTGATTGCTAGTGTCGACGGTGTGCTTTGGGATATGATAAGGCCCTTGGAAGGGGACTGTGAGTTGAAGTTGTTTACGTTTGAAAGTGATGAAGGGAGGGATACATTTTGGCATTCGAGTGCTCATATTCTTGGACAGGTAAGGGGTTTGGGGGTGCAAGGTAGTTGTTTGTGAGTGGGGCTGTGGTTTCAACCTTCAATATGACTTTAAGTGTCGGTTGTTTTGGATTTGGTTTTGTAGTCGCTGGAGATGGAGTATGGTTGCAAATTGTGTATAGGACCGTGCACTACTCGTGGTGAGGTGTGTTACGTTCTGTGGTTTGATGCATTCTATTGTCTCGAACGGAATCACTAACTTTAGCTTCTTCATTACATGTCATTACATGTTTTGAACAGGGGTTTTATTACGATGGATTCTATGGTGAGTTAAGCTTGAATGAGGATCACTTCAAACGAATTGATGATAGGGCATCAAGAGCTGTTTCGGTATAGTTCTCTGTCGTCTGAAGATACACAATTTTTTGATTGGGGTTTCTGGCATTTTTTTGTTTGGCAGGCAGTTGATATATCTCTCTTGAAATTTTGCTCCAATATTATTTTGGCTATCATTTGTGACCTAATTGCCATTATGCCATACAAAAACATAGGAAAAACAACCTTTTGAGAGAATTGAAGTATCAAGGGAACAGGCGCTTGAGATGTTCTCTGAGAACCAATTCAAGGTCGGTGGATCATCTCTTGTTTCCAATGAATGGATTCTAGCAGTACAGCTGGCTATTTTCTTGCCATGCATTTTACTTCACTGACTTACTTTGAGGTGTTTTTGAATCAGGTAGAAATAATTAAAGATCTTCCTGAGGATAAAACCATCACAGTATACAGATGTGGTCCTTTGGTTGATCTTTGCCGTGGGCCTCATATTCCTAACACCTCCTTTGTCAAGGCATTTCGTTGCCTAAAGGTAGTGTTCTTTGAAAGCTATCAGTGAAGCATTCCCAGCCTATGTGCTGTTGTTTGTTGAGTTGCATTTTCTTTTTCGTGTCCCAGGCTTCATCGGCTTATTGGAGAGGTGACAAGGATCGTGAAAGCTTGCAAAGAGTCTATGGGATTTCTTTTCCTGACTTAAAAAAGTTAAAGGTGAATTGGATGGACTGTTTAAGCCTCTTTATTACCTTTGTACTTAATCCTTTGTGCATAATCTCTGCTTATTTAATTAAATGCACTTCCTTTTGGTGGTACTTGCCTGTAATTATGTTTTATACAATATCAGATTCTGATTGAATCTCAAGCAGAAATTTCAGGCAGTAAGTATTCTTGAAGACTTAATTTTAGCAATTTTTGTCGGCAGGAATATATTCACTTCCTGGAAGAAGCTAAGAAATACGATCACCGAGTATTAGGTGGCAAACAAGAGCTCTTCTTCTTTCACCCACTTAGGTAATAACAGGTTTCTTTTCCTCAACTGGAATAATTCAATGTATCCATTATCCGGAAGAATTTTTCAGATAATTGAAATGCTTGCTTGTGGTTTTCTATGAGTGCCAGCCCAGGAAGTGCATTTTTCCTTCCTCATGGTGCTCGTATCTACAATAAATTGATGGAATTCATAAAGGGTCAATATCGTGTTAGAGGATATCAAGAGGTTGAGTTCTGTAAGCATTATATCAGTACCAAACCTGCATTGAGCATCATGTTTTGAGTTTGATCTTTTTTTATGTTGACTAGGTTTTGAGTCCCAATATATACAACATGAATCTATGGGAAACATCTGGCCATGCTGCCAACTACAAAGAGAATATGTTCGTCTTTGAGGTGCGTTGTTTATCATCTGCATTCTTTCACGATAGATGCTATTTGCTTATTTCTGTCTACTTTCTAGCTGTATATTTCCCATCTGCTTAGTTCTTTTGTGGTGAAGGTCAAAATTTCAGTTGTGGGGTGTCCGATGTTCGATAAGGCCTCTCACCTTGGTATGGATAAATGCCATATCAGTGCATTTATGTATTTACTTATTGCCCTTAGGATCCCCGATAAACAGGAAAGGTGATTTTTACTTGGGTGAGTCTCTCAGTAAGTTGTGTGGAAACATTGAGCTTCTTGTTCAATACGCACTTGCATTTTTATGTGTTACAGACTGTAGAATCCCCCTTGGCATAATCAGAAGGATAGATTCTCATTTGTTTTCTGCATGCAGATTGAAAAGCAAGAGTTCGGACTTAAGCCAATGAATTGTCCAGGGCATTGCTTGATCTTTGATCACAGAGTGCGGTCCTATAGAGGTATTTTCTGGGGTTAGATTTTCCTGTGTACTATCTCTAGATTAAGCTTTGTGAAGTCTCTTCAGATTTTCTCCTTTTTACTTATTGATTAAATCATTTGTAGAATTACCTCTTCGCATGGCTGATTTTGGGGTCTTGCACCGTAATGAAGCTAGTGGCGCTCTCACTGGATTGACTCGTGTGAGGAGATTTCAACAGGTAAAAACTTAAAATTTTTAAGGCTATAGGCTCATAGGACAATTCAACTCGTATTCGACATTGAATCAAATTTCTTCGTAGGAATTTGTTTTATGTCGATTGATAAGTGTTATATGCGTATTTAAAGTTATCTTCCTGATAGTGCCTGTTTGGAAAAATTTTGGGAACCCTTTTTCTTTTTTCCCCACTTTATCTTCTTCTTAAGCTAATAAGATGGACTTCACCAGATCCTAACATCCAGAGGCTTTTGAGTATAGATGTGCTATGTGAACCTTTCATGTTTGTGAACAACTTCTTTGCAAATCGTAAACGGCATTGTTTCAGTCCTTTGTCAGTGGCCTTAATTGCTATGATTGTTGTCGAGGTTGATGGTGAGCGGCAGTAACATATGATGAATGCAACATCACATCTGTAAACTGTCCAATAATTCATCCAGAATTACTGTTATTCTTATCATTTAATTTCTTTATGGGGTAGTAGATCTGTTCTAAAGGTGATTCTGTTTTGTGGCAGGATGATGCTCACATCTTTTGTAGGGAGTCCCAAGTGAGTTCTCTTCTTTCTTCTTAGTTCATTTGGTTGATGAATCTTGGAATAATCGTAAGGTTGGTTCATAGTGACATTGACCAAAGGTTAAAGTTGCATACTTGCATCCACTTCTGTGCCAAAACTTTGTTGTCTCAATTGATAAAGAAGCGGGTTCGGTGGCAAATAAATAAACTGTTTGACTTTATTTTTCAGGTAAAGGATGAAGTAATGGGTGTGCTGGAGTTTATTCGCTATGTCTATGATATATTTGGGTTCACCTTCGAGCTGAAGCTTTCAACAGTAAGTTAACCTTGAAATGTCTTCTTCATATCAGAGTTGAGTTTGTATTGACAAAATGCCATGTTATATTTTCCTCGGAAGTCGTTACATTTTTTTCAAAACCATGGAATCAATAACTCAGAACTAGGATGGGAATAATGGTAAGTTAATATGTGATATTCTGTATGATCTAGAGGCCAGAAAAGTTTCTTGGAGACTTGGAGACCTGGGAAAAAGCTGAAGCTGCTCTTACGGTAGCATTGAATGATTCTGGCAAGCTGTGGCAGGTAGGGACCTCTTTCGGCTTCTATTGGCCAACCTAGTTTAACAAAGGAGATGGGTGATGGTTTACCACTTTACCTTATTAGGCCAAAATGTGTCTCAGTTAAACGAAGGAGACGGTGCTTTTTACGGACCCAAGATAGATATTAGCGTCTCCGATGCACTGAATAGGAAGTTTCAGTGTGCCACTTTGCAGGTAAACTTTCTATCTTTAGCTGCAGGTTACTCTTGCTGTTTCATGTGACTCCTTCACTAACGTAATTTACGTAATATTCTTTGGTTGCAGCTCGACTTTCAGCTCCCTTCTCGATTCAATCTGTCCTACTCAGCAGAGGATGAAGCTAAAAGAGAGAGACCCGTCATGATTCACCGGGCAATCCTCGGCTCTGTAGAGAGGATGCTTGCTATATTGTTGGAGCATTACAAGGGGAAATGGCCATTCTGGCTCAGTCCTCGCCAAGCAATTGTTTGTACTGTCTCGGAGAAGTCTGAAGCATATGCAGTCCAGGTAGGCTGGAATTGGTTGTGTATGCTGTTTTATCTCTGCGGTTATCTATTTGTTCTAAATTTCTGGTGAGTTACTGAATTGTGACTTAAGCATCTGCTGAAATCTTAGAGTTAACAAAATTTCATTTTGTGTGCATACAATATAGGGGAGCTCATAGTGGCAATGTTCAAATATTCACATTTTTCGGGGTTATATTTCAGGTTCACGATCAGATACATGCTGCTGGTTATTATGTGGACATTGACACCAGTGACAAAACAGTCAATAAAAAGGTAAGCTCTCCAGTGAAGTTATAACTGTACTTGAATGTCTCTCTTTGACTAACTTGGTTGATTATGTGTTTGTGCACTTTCTTTAAAACTTTAATGGCGGTTGAAAACCGCCTTAGCTCAAGAATAAAAGGAACTCATAGAGGACCAGAATCACCAAAGAAACACGAAAAAGTTAAGGAAAACGGAAAAATGAGGAAATAAGGGGGAGATTAACTCATGAGGCTAAAAGGCTTTTCTTCTTCCTTTTTTTTTTTCCTTTTTTTGCAGAAAAGGAATAATATTTTTATATCTTGGTCTCTCTTCCAGCTGATAATGTTATGTTTAAGTTATAGTGGCGTCCATTTGGTGGTGGTTGTAATGCACTAGCGATATCCTGTCTATAAATTCTAAGCTGTAACATTTGTAATCGGTGGTTGCATTTTTCGTCAAATTAAAAGTAATGCATTATTCATTGATTTCTTATGCGATCTTCTTTGGCCTGCAGGTACGCGAAGCCCAACTGGCACAATACAACTACATCTTGGTTGTAGGAGAAAAGGATGCCGAAAAGAGGGTGGTATGTCTCTTTGCCTAACCTGTTATTTTTGTCAGCCCTGCTTTCTTGTCATGTTAGCTTTTGAGCTCGATGCCATTTAAAGTTTACTACCCTATAGGAAATTATGTTTGGTACTGAACTTGGACGCTTAACATGACACATAACAATAACAAAGTATCTATAATGTTCATGACGTCATGAAGGGCGCGAGCCGCATGGCACTAATCTGCTTTATGTCTCTAACCAATTCATATGGACAGAAAATGTTCTATTGTTGCTTGTCAAGAGCACGACGATAGAGAATTTTCGAGGATCAGGCACTCTTGGTGATAGAAATATCCCTGGCCTGAAGTTTTGATGTGTGCTTGTAACACAGGTTACTGTGCGGATCAGAGATAAGCAGGATCACTCGGAAATGACTGTCGACGACCTGCTGAAGTGTTTCAAGGAATTAGTGGAAGGATATCACTAACTTGTCGGAGCCGTGTGCCTATTTACATTCTATTTGGGGACAACGGCAAAAACCTTGATATTTTGGCATGTAGATTTTTGACGGTTATTTGAAGACCATTTGACACGATCGAGAGCTTGTATTTAAGGATTTCACCTTTCATTTATAGAATGAGGACCTTTAAACTTTCTTGTATCTGAGAGTGTAGAATTGTTCAGCTATTCGTGTTTCAGGTTCCCCGTTTTGCCATGAGTTTAACCACCTGCAGCCTGAGTCATTGAATCCTTACATGCTGTTGTACACGATTTGGAATTATTTTATTTGGTCGATTTGAGTTGTTTCTCCCTGCATCATGGCTTGTTTCCACAACTCACAGATGCCTTCTGAGAACAACGGGAAATGGTGGTTGTCGTCCATGTTGCTGCAATGATAGTTTATCGAAGCACACTTCAGTTGATTCACGGATGGAAACAAATTTTCAATGTTACTTTTGCTATTTAATTTACTACGTCTTACAACTTGTTTTTCACTAATGTTTGCGATCCAGAGTCCGCTGACGATATCAGATTACTATGTGGCACGGAGTCACTAACCAAACATTGTCAACAAAGGAGATAAAGTCTCGCCGGTTCGGGAGCCGAATTAATGTATGATTTCCTAGAGTTACACCTATGATCGAGCTAACACGATATCGAAATCTATCATACTCTTATAAACATGTAGCACCAGATTGATTTTTGCCTCAGACATGCCATAGATAAAAAAATGTCTTTGTTTTCATGAGTACTTTCCCTACCTACTATTCAAACAAATGAAAATCCCAAATATGAACTCCAATCTCTCACAATCATGAACTTCAGAGATCAACAAATCCCAAAAATGGCTGTCAATCTCCTCTTCATCCTACCCATTTCTCTCCTCTTGTTTCCCTCCATGGTAATTCCCGAAATTCCATCACTTTTCACACGTCAATTGAAATGGGTTTCATCATTTTTATGAAATGGAAGTGAATTCTTGAACTGGGTTGTTCTTATGATTTGATTACTATACCCATTTGTGTGTTGATGGTTTGCTAGGGTTTGGGGAGATTTCCTATTGTGGTGAGTACATGGCCGTTTGTGGATACTGTTAGGGTTGCTTGGAGGGTTGTTGATGACGGGTTGTCGGCGGTTGAGGCGGTTGTTGAGGGCTGTTCTGCTTGTGAGGATCTTAGGTGTGATGGTACAGGTGAGGATTTTGGGTTTGGATTTGGTAGTGTTTGTTTTGGTTGGCATCTCTTGCATTGATATGAATAGCAGGAAAAATGAAATGATCTTGAACTTCTTTGATTTGATGTTTCAAGTGGGCGAATATGAGGATTCTATGTGTTTCCTTAGAAACATCATACTTCATTGAGTGATTTGTATGCATCAAAGTGTGTGGAAGATGAGGAATGTCGGTGTGATACTGTCATCTTTTTGTGGTTAAACTGATTATCACTCACAGTAGCATGTCAACTCGACCTCCGCGTTGATGGTGAATGGATAGCACAACCTCTATGAAATGTAAAAATCACAGGGCTGACAAGCATGTCTGTTGTATATTACCTTGGTAGATTTCAGTTGCCTTAGACCTTGGTAGATTTCAGTTGCCTTAGATTTGAGACGTATCAAGTTTCTTGTCCGGATTATGATACCCCGTACTTGTCCTTTGCTTATATTATTTAGTTGGGCCTGGAGGTAGTCCAGATGAGAATGGAGAAACTCCATTAGAAAGCATGCTCACTCCTTTGCCTCGCCTCCTCGAGTCGTTCATGTTCGTCCTTTTTTATTATTGGTCCTTTGTCTGCTCTGTGTCTACACTTATGGAAGTTATCTTGTCATTCTACTTTGCTAAGGATATACATAGGCGACAATGGAGGTTGGGGCGGTTGCTGCAATGAGATATGTCAAGAATGCAATCAGAGCAGCGAGACTTGTGATGCAACATACCCAACACACCTTGCTCGTTGGTGAAAAAGCCTCTACTTTCGCTATTTCTATGGGTCTACCAGGACCAACAAATCTCAGTTCGCCGGAGTCTTTGGAGAAATGGAATACGTGGAAAGAGGACGGATGCGAACCTAATTTCTGGAAAGATGTTTCGCCTTCAAATGGCTGCGGCCTTTATCATGCAAAAAGAAGTGTTGGTTTTGCGGAGGTGACATGTCCGAAAGGATAGGAAGGATCCAAGATCAACCACCGTAACCATGACACCATTGCTATGGCTGTTATTGATAAGGTATGTTCATCGTGTTTGCTTCATTCTGCTCTTCTGCTCAGCTCGTTTGATTTGCTTTTTTTGCTCACAGATGGGACATGTTGCTGTTGGCACATCTACTAATGGTGCCACTTTCAAGATCCCTGGCAGGTAATGATGGTTTCATTTTCCTTGCAATGACAGTAATATTTGGGAGCCAAGTTAGACGAAGCCACAAGAGAGAAGCAAAAGAGATGTTGGACTGTTTTGCCTCTTTGCTTTCATCTGACTCCGACGAAGTTTTTTCCTTGATTATCATAGGGTATAGTTTGTGCGCCAATTCCATTGCGATCCTTATCTCAAAAGTTATATCCCTTTGAGTGAGCCTCTGCTGACAGGAGGGTTGGTGATGGTCCGGTTGCAGGATCTTCAGCATATGCTGATGATGAAGTTTGGAGCATGTGGCGCAACTGGAGATGGAGATATCATGATGCGTTTCCTTCCATGGTAAGCATACACCTTCAAGTCTCTCCCTAGGTGTTGAACAAGTTCGTTCATGATTTTCCATCAAAGCATTCAGGTTTCAGCTCAAGAGTTCTGTCCAATCCAACTGTTGATATGTGTTTGTTCTTATTTGGTTTCAGTTATCAAATTGTTGAGAACATGAGGCTCGGCTTGGAACCAAAGATTGCTGCAGAGGATGCATATACCGAATCTCAAAAAAATATCCTAACTTTGTTGGAGCAGTGTTCGCTGTAAACAAGACTGGAGAACACGCTGGTGCATGCCACGGATGGACATTCCAGTACTCTGTCAGAAGTCGCGACATGGATGATGTCAAGGTATACACCGTGCTCCCATTGACTTCAATCGCTCACAGACCGGGGACTGCCATGGGATGAATGCAATCCTAGCAGCTCTTGGTGTCGAAATGTCTTGCATATACGAAGTTGAGATCCTTTGCTGCAGTCCTCCCAGCTCTTGCTGCTGTTTTGACTTGCGTGCATGAACATGTTCTATGAAACCCTGGTCAGCACCCTTCAGTTCCATTATAATTGGAATATTCACTTTAGACATTTGGATTTATCTCATTCATCTTCCCACTCTAATAATCAACTAAATAATTTTTTTCTTCTAATCTTCTTTAATCACACAAAAGTTTATAAATAAAACGTTAACCATAATGATGGGACTGGGGAGTATATCATTGTAAAGATCCAAAAATCAATAGCGGATAAGGATAACAGAGTTACCCATCTGATAAAGTGTTGACCACAACCAGTATAAGATAATTAATTGAATCTAATGAGCAACCAAAGAGAATTTAATAGGCACATGCAAAATTTTTAAATGCAATAATTGAGAATTAATTATTTCCACCAGACATTGGACATATGCATAAATACGCACGCGATCATAGAGATACAAAAACCCCTCGCATCACTTTCATTGGTGAATTCTCCACGCAATTTTCCCCCAATCAAAACCACACATTATTCCTCTATCAAAAATCTCCTTTTTCATCTTCCTCAAATTTTTCCTTTATCATCGTCATCAGCATCAATCGAAAATCCCTTCATCGATCGAATCAAATCGGTCGCTCGCAACCCAATTCGGGTGCGATCGATTCCCAGAAAACCCAATTCCCATGGAATTCCCCAATCCCAATTCCATGGGAAACCCTAATTTCATCAGATTCTTGGTCATTTTCATCTTGATTTCCATTTCCATGGCCTCGATCGATGATTCATCGAGTACCCATTTCTTCCCTCGTCCCTTAATCCTCGAATACACCGAGAAGATCCCAACTTCGATGATGATGACCGAGTCGGATTCCGAGGCAGAGACCGAGTTGCAGTGCACGAGTTGGAGGTTTGCGGTGGAGGCGAATAATCTGAATCCTTGGAAGAATGTGCCGGCCGAGTGTGCTGGGTATGTGAGGGAGTATATGAATGGTAAAGGGTATGGGTTGGATTTGGAGAGGGCGTCGAGGGAGGCGGCGGCCTATGCGAGAGGGGTTGAGATTGGGAGCGATGGATTGGATGTTTGGGTTTTCGATGTCGATGAGACGTTGTTGTCGAATCTCCCGTATTATTCTGAGCATGGTTATGGGTAAGGGACAAATGTGATTCTGGTTTTGGTGATCTCTTGGTTTGTGTTTGTTATGTGATCTTGTTAATTCATGATGATGGAATCATCAAAACTATAAAAATAAAAAACCAATAATAGAAATACTCCGTACAATGTTTTTTTCCCCGTAAAAGAGCTCTTGATTATTGGGCTGAGATGAAATAGAAATCAGAAAGAAGAAAAATCATATTTTTCCTTCTTTTTTTCTTACATCATTCTCAAAAACATGAATCGAAATAAAGAAAATACTCTCTTCTTCCCCGCACCACTTTAACATGACACGTATGTCGATGTCAAGTTTGACATGCCTACAACGACGATCAAACATGGTTTTTTGTAAATTTATTGTGAAATATTAATGTTGTGTAAATTACGTACTTCAACCTAATGCATGTCGTGGGACGATCAGACGTGATTTGATATGAAATCGAGATTTATGTTCATGCGTATAAAATAATACAAAAGACGTATATGTTACATCTATTGTGGGACGGAAGGAGTAGAAAACAACGATACCAAATAGGCGCATAGAATTTCATTATGAGAGTCTTGAGTCACTCTTGTTTGCAAAGGGGAATCATGTGTACTTCTCGTGTCAAGATTATGTGGATTGTTGCTGTATTTAATTATGATTGTAGGATGGTAATTGAGGGCATTAATTTGGGCTGGTTGACTACTAGGTAAATAATTTCCATAGTATGAGATATCTAAATGACAGGCTTATAACGTAAGGAGTTTGAACTGTAGGGATTTGCAACAAAACACATGCTTTTCTGAAAGACATTCCAGCTTAAAAAGTTGTGGCTTGAAACTGGCACTTTAGAAATAATCTTCGTAGGAAATTATCGCATTATGCAAATTATTGATACTGATACGTTATCCTTGTGAAAGGATATGCTACAATGGGAATTGGTATTGCTCCAAGAAATAGATAACGACAATATCTCTAATATTAGAGCTTTTTTGTGAAAGGGGAATGCTATGTTTATTATACTAGAAGGGGGCGTGTTACTCTCGTTTGGAGAGAGCATTGCGCTCTTGAGTTCAATGCGTAGTGTAACTCATCTAGATATGTTATGTTAATCGTGGTGATTTTCTTCTTCTTCTTTTTCTTCTTTTTCCTTTTTTTCTGGTCGTGAAATTTGATCACATCTGATGTAGGAGTATTCATGGACATTTGTAGTTTGACGGTGTTTGATGCTGTGGCGTTCGACAAGTGGGTTGACAAGGCAGGCGCTCCGGCAATAGAAGCCAGCCTGAAACTATACGAGGAAGTGCTGAGCCTGGGCATCAAGGTTTTCCTGTTGACTGGGCGCAATGAGCAGCAAAGGAATGTGACTGTTCAGAACCTGTTGGATGTTGGCTTCAAGAATTGGGAGAAGCTTATACTTAGGTGAGACACCTGACAACATTGTTTATACTCATGCACATTCTGCATCGATAGCCTACTGTTGTTTCCAATATGGCAGTCTTATCGGATTTTGATTCATGTCGTCTGGTCCGCACCTACATGTTCTCCTTGTCGGTTTTAGGATTCTGTATTCTTCATACCTGAAAGCCTTTAAGTTTCTTTTCGTGACTTCATGTTCTTGATGTTGTATTTAGTTTTAGTGTTGATGACAATGTGGTGAATGGATCTTTGCAGATCATCTGATGATCATGGGAAACCGGCTACTGTGTACAAGTCACAGAAGAGAAACGAGCTGGTGAACGACGGGTACAGGATCATCGGCAACTCTGGAGATCAGTGGAGCGACCTATTGGGTTACGCGATGTCTGTCCGGTCATTCAAGCTTCCCAATCCTATGTACTATATTGCCTGAACCAGGGATGATTGAAATTGGAGTCACGTATTTGTTTAGTGACATCCTTCCATCATTCAAGCTTTGCCATTCATGTACAGCTACATTGCTGCCTGAACCAGAGATAATTGAGTTCGAAATCAATGTGTGAAGTGTGATATAATAGCAACGTGATTTAACTATTGTGCTGAGTGTCTTTGGATGTAAAAGTGTCCTTCAACGAAATCACTTGACATGTGAAAGTTTATAGAACAAACACGGTGCATCAATAGTAGTTTGGGTCACAAATCCTTGTGTCCGAGGCTGCAAATTAATTGAGTCAGACATAGTTTGGACTATGTCTTCAGCTCGTTTAGATGAATAGTAGACTCAAATTTGGATTTAAGTTTAGATGAATAGTAGACTCAAATTTGGATTTAAGTTTGATTAAGTCTAATCGAACCCGAATCTATCAGGCTTGTTTCAAAAACTGTAAGGTTTGGGTTTTGTTCATTTATTCACTTGAGCCTAATCGAACCGAGTCAAGTTTGAGTCGAGTCTTTTAAGAATAAATTACAATATCATTGAAATTTAAGAAAAAAATTATTATTGAAATCACAACCTAAAATTTTATGGGAAATAAATTTTATACAAAATATATTAATTAGAGTAATATGAAGGAAAGGTAGCAACCGTTTCTAACAAGGAACAGTGACCTTCAAAAATAAGTATTCGAGATCAAATTTGACGATCCAATTGTTCAATAATTTTAATTCGTGATATTCGTTATGTATAGAAAATTTGGGATCGAACCACCTCTCACGCATTGGTTACCCGTGGAAGTTGTGTTTTAAATTTTTTAAACCATTGATATTATACTTTGATGATTACATATTAAATCATAATAAAATCTTCCGAAGAAAATAAAAGGTGAGAACGGTGACCACCGTTCCTGCATTTTCCTCTATTAAATATATTGTATATATAATAATGAAAATTAAATATTATTCACATATATTAACACTAGTCATAAACAAACATTTAATCAAAATGATTCATGAGTTCATAAATTAATCAACTCGTGAGCTTATCAAATCGAGTCATGAAAGACTCAAATTTACCTCATTTAATTTCACGAATCTAAAATTAAACTCATTAACCCAGAAGTAGGGCAGTTTCAAGAAGTAATCTTCCTCGGGAAAGCATTAACCCAGAAACAAAATGCAATAATACGAACTTTAATCAAGTATGCGCAATATATGGTGTGCTAGGGTGAAGAAAACAAGATAAGGAAGATATAATACTGCGTATAGATTGAGTCACATAACCATGCCGCTAACTCAAAAACTGAAAGTCTGGAAGAACATTAGTACAAAGGTTCTGCACAAAAATGCTTCAATGTTTCCCTGTCAAATCGTGCTGAAAAGCATCTGACAACAACGGGCTCCAACTCCAGTTCATACATGAAACACCGATATCCACAAGGAGTTACGAAATGCCACGACAAATACAAAACATCATGCTACGATGGTTCCGAAAGACATTGTGATGAAAAACTGACATACGTATTATCTTAATATGGCTTCCAAGAGCAAGAAACATGATGCCTTCATCACGAGGCAACCCAAAGCACACAACTAAAAGATTTCATTTCCTTTCCGCTTTCAAGCATTCACAATAACCCAACAAAGTAGTCCCAAACAAAGAGCTGTTCATGACAACAATAGCGCCATAACTTAAACATACAGTGATCCACGAATCATGTTCCAATGCAGAATAACAAACCACCAACACCACCACCCCGTCACAAACAGGGTCTGCTGAGATAAAGATATACAGAGTCTTATCCTGTTGCGGACAACAGTCTTTTAGTTCCAATGTTCCAATGCAGAATAACGTAAACCCTAAGCTGACCAGTAAATCAACAAATCCACATCATTCACACAAAAGCTAAAAAAACAAAAACCCACGAAACCCAATAGCCAATAAATCCTCAAAAGCAACCCACTGTCCATATCATGAATCCCTCAAGAGAACAATCGAGCTAGCCGAGCCGACCAAGGTGATTAAGTGAAAACATACAAATTTCCGAACCTCAAAATCGAGTGCGCGAGAGAGGAGGACAAGAGGGAAAAGGAGATCTTTAGCTGCGTCGAAGTCTGCTGAGGAGACCGCCGGCGGCGGCGGCGGCGAGGGGACTGAGGGAAGGTTTGCGCCGCCTGTGAGGCTCAGGCAAGTGGTACTGGGTCAACGTATTCTAATTCGTATGTGCTAGTTATCTATGTAAAAAAAAGCGGATATATGTTTAATATTCTATATTTGAGATTTAAGATTAAAATATAATGATATATATATTAATAATTGAAATTAAAGGAGATATAGGTTTTTGTCATTTCTATAGACAATATATTATTTCTTAGATTTTTATCTTAAAATTTATTTTTTTATATTTTAATATCAATCATTAAATTTATATAGACATATCAAAAATTAAATTTATAATGATATATATTTATCATGTTTTTTTTCTTAAGAGAGAACTAAGCAAATTTTTTTATAAACATCTAAGCACCCTAAGTTACACAGTGAGTGTGTGATTATTATTGTTCAAGTTAATTTTTTTCGTTTTTGAAAACTGAATATTTTATCTTTTATAAAAAAATATAGTTTATTTTAATTTGATAACAAATAATATTAAATTAATTATAATATATTTATTAATATTTATTATAATTATTATAATAAATTTTATTTTTAAAATTATTCAAATTTAACCCAAATATATTTCCGATCGACGCCAAAGTAAAGTATCGTGAATTTCACGGTATGGATACGTAAATCTTTTTCTTTCGATTGTCCTTTTTCCATTAGCGCTAATTCCAATGTTAATTTGGACCAATCATCAACCAATCACTATACGTAATCCCTTTTCAAGTCCTACCTCACAAATCTGATTCCCATTTCATATTCTCATTATCATCTCACGCCATCCCCTTTTCCCCACTCCAAAACCTCCTACATTTAATCCAAATTCATATCGTCACCCATACCCTTAACCAGATCCACCCCATATTCGCATGACTCTCTCCAATCATTGATTCAACCCCCAATTCGAATCAAGTTCCCATTTTTATGAGATTTTAGAACTGGGTTTTGGATTTGGGTTCCAAATCCTTGAAATTTCTCGTCTGGGTCCAGGAGAAAATGGGGAAAAATCAAGCCTACAAGGCTATGCAGAGAGCTAGGCTTGGTTCCTCATCGGCTGCGCCCGACGAGGTCGAGGATGGCATGGTTCGTATGCTTCCACACCATTGAAGTTGTTGAAAACCCATGTTTTTGTTTCTTGTGATTTTTGGTGCTTGGAATTGTGAATTTGATGTTGTGTTTTGGGATTTTGAGTCTGGTTAGGGTGATTTTAGAGATGATGTGTGGTTTCTGTTGGTGGGTTTTCATGGATTGATTGTTGAAGGTTGATTCGGTCTGATTGTTGAAGGTTGATTCATGTATTTGTTTTGGGATGTATGGTTGGTGCATGCTTTTGTTGATGGAATTTTGTGGTTTTGTGAGTGTTGATGGTTTAGCAGGCTAGGTTTTTGAGCAGTCATGCTGAACTGGATTGTGATTTCTAGGATTGTTGGTGTTGATTATTTGTCCGGGTTAGAGTCTTGTGAGAAGTGTTAATTTCTAGGTTTGTTAATTGACTTGGAAATAAAGTATGAGAGTTGAGCATATTGTGGCTAATCCACATCAACAAGACACAGCATATTTGTGTTGGTTGGTCCATTCCTGATATGTATACCATTTTGACGTTTTATTTGTTCATGGGGGTACCTGTTGATTCATATTTCTTGGGGTAGAGAATTTGGCATTTCATTTTATCAGTTTCAAGCGCCATTGCTCAGGATGAGCTTTACTTTGAAGTGTTCTTTTCCTTTACTGTTACTGATGAGGAGAGTCGCAGGTGGATGGTTCATTTCATACACCAGAATGGCATGCTGCTCGTTTGGCCAACCTCAACACTTCCCATACAGTCACTTGGGAAGAATTTAAAAGGAAGCAGAAGGTGACCATGAAACACCTCTTCAAACTTCTCATTCTCGCTTTATGCTGTCGGTTCTACCCTTTTTGTGCCGTTAGACTCGAAGGGACTAAAATTCAAAGCTATTACCTATGACCCTTTTGGAGACTTGATAGATACTTCTTTCTAGTATTTCAATCCGTTGCTTTGGAGCATCGTGCTCTGTTTTACTATAGACCGTGGACTTACTGCATTGTCTGTTTTGTGATGTTTGTTAGGAGGATGAATTGAAGAAGGTTGAGCTAGAAGCTGACAAAGAGAGGATGATGAGAGAATACAGGGCTCAACTAGATGCTGAAAGAGAAAAGAAGCTGGCGAAAGGAAGAAACCATGCTAGCGACAAGTCAAAAGATAGAAAGGGTATGTAACTATAGCCAAGATTGTTGTGAAAATAAAGGATGAAATAAGGGACTCTGAAAAACGAATTTGCTTTTGATCAGTTGTTCCTCCTTTTAATGATGTACACTGTTATTTCCATTGGTGAGCTTTTGTTCGTAACTCTAAAGTGAGTTTTATGTTATGTTTGCAGATAAGGATAAGACTTCAAAGAAACGCAGCAGCAGAAAGGGAAAGGTAACTTCAATTCCTTTCATAAGGATTTGATATGGAAGCAACATTTTATTTTTTTTGTCAAACTTATTCGGTATATAAGCTGTCCTTCTAACCTGTATTCCAAAATCCAAAATTACATATTTTTAGCACGTAAGCTTTCAATGTTATCACGGAAATCAGAAACTGGGTCTTTATTAGTGTTATCATTTTAATTCGATGGCCCTCTAGTGGTACATGAATGATGAATTAAATTTTTCATCTTAATTGACTGATTTAGTTTCGGAGGTTAGCATGTACTCTGGAGCATAGTTACCAAGTCTATGACATGATTTTCATTGACATCCTGTATTTGTTAGGTGTTCTTTGGCATCCAAGGTGTAGAACACCATTTATCATCAATTTCTAATTAGTGTAGAAACCAAGATGAGAAATCATAAAATAGATCTGTGTTGGGGTGCTGCTTGTGTTCTTGCTGATCTTTATAAATAACCTCTCCCCCCACCATTCTACGAAGATAGATGCTTGATTGCTTCTGTTTCCACTTCATGCCACTTTATGAAGGTATTCTGCATACTAACAGTCTTACAGTGTTCGAGATCTTCAGATTCTAGCTCCTCCAGTTATGAATCCTCGAGCAGCGACGAGGATGAACGAGAGTCCAAAAGATCAAAGTCAAGATCAAGGTCAAGATCAAGGTCAAAATCCAAGAGATCGAAGAAGGAAAGAAAGCGAAGGTCAAGAAGCAAGCATTCAGGTAGTGACAGTGAACCCGAAGGCCCGTTACCTCTCTCCAGGTTTTTCGGCAGCGTCAGGAGCTGACAACTTGTTGAAGATACCGCTCTGGTGCTTCACAATACAAAGGCTTCTGCTAGTCCCCTCGCTCAATCGGTTACTGGTATTGGTTATCAGCTCTCGACAACATTGTGATTCGACAAGAAATTTGTGGCCGGTGTATGTAAATTTTCCTGTAATAATGTGAGATCTGTAAGACAAAGTAGAAGGGGATGCGAGCAAATCAACTGCATCTGTTATTCATGGGAAAGCATATCCCTCGATGTAATTCAGCTTTGGGAAAATCAATTCTTAGTTATGCGATGTGTTCTGTTCGTTGGTGAAACGATAATATGTGGCCGGCCTATTTCATTGGTGGTTAACATTACTGATCACCTATTATTCAGTTTTTCGAGCTTAAATACAGATTGTATACTACACACTACTGCAGTTCCATCTTGTTGAATGCTACTTAAGCAATGACGATTGTTGTCGTGATATGTGAATCCGAATTTGCATACAACCTTCAGGATCAGAATCAGGAGACCAGCAGTTGCATCGGAACAGAATACTAGAGCACGAGATCATACTAAGATCGCATGCACCGAGAAACAATTACTCCATACACCGAGAAACAATTACCCCATGGCCTGGATACACGAAAAATGACCTTGCTCTTATTGACAAATAATTCAGCGCAATAATGTTGATAAATAAGTGGTAAGATCTGATACGACAAGGGAAAAGCTTGAACAGTTACAGACCCATGAATACATCAGCTTTAGCTTTGTCAACAGTTTTACAGCCTAATCTCTACTGCAAAAGGAATGGCATTGCAGAGTTGGATAATCAAGTGCAGCAGTTAGATGGGAATCGACACATTAAATCGCGAGATCCCCTTATGAAGTAGTAATACAGCCTGGTACAAACAACAATGATGGTCCACTTGAGGAACGGCAAGAAGCCATAACGACATCGAATTTCCAGGCCATCCTCAATGGATGCAACATATTTACATAAAACTCGTCTGAGACTTGTAGAGAAGAAAAGATACATTGGTGGAGCTGATGGCATATACATTATCTTAACATTTGCTGATACTCTGGGTTAAATGCGACAGCCTCACGGTAGATGAGTTCCCTCATCTGCTCCTCAGACAAAGCATGTTGCTCAAAGTCGAAGCTGAATGGAGTCGTACAGATAGGCTCATCACTGATATCATGAAGCGAATTCAAATAGGGGTGTGCCAGGGCGTCTTCAACTGATAACAAATGCAAATTCAAGATCATCAGCAGAATTCATCATCACATAGCAGAGCCTAAATGCGCAATGAACTGACTAATAAGTTGGAACTTGGAATTCTAATCCAATCCAAGAAGGGCAAAAGCAGCAGTAGCTAGATGAAGGCGTGATGCCATAGAAGTTAAAAGGCAGCCAGGTTACCAAAACACTATCTCCTCAAATGTTAGATGGAAATCAAGATTACCTGTTATTCTTTGTCTAGGATCAAATGACAACATCTTCTCAACAAGATCAATAGCTATAGGATGTACACGTGCAAATTTCTCTGTGAACGACTGCCTCGGGTATTGTCGTTGCTGTCTAATATATCTCTTGGCATTTTCATTCAAAGACCCCATATCAGCTTCCGATGGAGTGCCAATTAGCTGTGGTGGGATGAACAAATAAACATAGCCATTAGTTTACAAGAATTTTGGTAGGAACAATGATGAACATAAACATCACCATCCCTTTCACAAACGTAGTAAAGACAATTCAAAACATATGTACCATTTCTGTTCACGTTAGGTATAACCAAGTCAAACCAAAAGAAGAAGCTGAAAGGGAAACGTGCAAATGCAGTGATTCCAAGCTCTTGATAAAATTAAACAAGAAAGATGTGAATACCACCTCCATGAGTAATCTCAGCTGATGCACGTGATCCCTTCCAGGAAATAGAGGTTTCCTATCCATCAATTCCATGAAAATACAGCCAACTGACCATACGTCAATCGCAGTAGTATAGTCTGAAGAATTTAACAATAACTCAGGTGCTCGATACCATCTCGTGACAACATATTCAGTCATGAAATCGGTTTCTGACGTAACACGAGCTAGCCCGAAATCACATATTTTAAGGTCACAATTGGCATTGAGCAAGAGATTGCTAGGCTTCAAGTCCCTGTGGAGAACATTAGCGGAGTGTATGTACTTCAGCCCACGAAGAATCTGATACAAAAAATACTGCAAAGAAAGCAATACGTGAAACATTACATCTCAAGTTCAGGCCATATTACTAGAGAGGAATTAAACGTAGAAAGAGCTGAGGATATCAAAAAATAAAAAATAAAATAAATAAACATGACCCACTACGTGAAAACATACAAATAAACTAAAGTTAAAAAAACACTCATGGCAATATCAGCTACTTCAATACAATCATGTATAGCTGTTCATGCTGCCGATTTCCACAGGACTCTATAGTGTATTTAGGAAAAATTATCTCGAGAAGTCACCTAGCAAAAAGAATTACCAAGAGTATCACCTCTCTTATTTTTTCCAAAGAAATACCCAACTAATATTATTTTAAAAACTAAAATCGTGCTTTCCTGATTCACGTCTTCTCTTCCTATCTTTTTTATAGTGATAGTTCTGTACAATTATATTTTGGAGACTTATTTTC
>LIEC01006309.1:0-24787 GCA_001925005.1 Drosera capensis
TATTTCATGGTATGGGAGCAGGTCTTGTTACATGTATAACTATTTATATGAATTTTTGGTATGAATGAAAATATTATATATATATATATATATATATATATATAGACTTAGAGCAGGTGTGTTAAATGAAAATCTAACGATTAGATTTAAAGTAATACAAATAAAGAATTGACATTAACTTATTATGTTTTAATTTTAATCATTTATTTATATCTGGACTAGGATTGTGTGTCGTAGGAAATTGGTGTTGTTTAGTGCAGTTATTTTCTTTTTTTTTATTTCAACAATTTGTAAACAAAAAAAAATTAAAACCCTATTAAAAAAATATAAACCCCCAAAACATAAAACCCTGAATCCCAACAATGAAATCCCAAATCCCTAAACCCTAACCCTAAAAATTAAATCATAAATCCAAAAATTAAACTCTAAACCTTACAAAAAAACTCTTAAATCTTAAAAATAAACACATAAATCTTAAATACAATATTTCTTTATAACTTGAAAATTTTTGAGCCGTTGGATTGAGATCCAAAGACCTATAGAGTTCAATAAGCGGAGAACACTGGAGGGCAACAATAGAGGATCTCAATTATTCATATTTTTTCCCAATCATCAAATCAATATTTAACACCGATATATCAATACACATATTTTTTTTTATAGATATTGATGGATCTTCCACTATAACATCTATTGTGATAAACATCAGTTTGTCGAAAAATAATTTACCATAGAACTTCCACTCTAATTTCTCAAGGACATTCTGCAACATTAGTTTTGTGTTAAAAACATGAATATTCCCTAATCTTTCCAACACAACCACCCAGACGCAGAACCTTAAACCCTGACAAAAACCCCAGCAATGAGAAGAACGGCGGCGAGTCTCCGGCGACTCATCATCCTTCACGGTTTCATCACCAAATCCATCTCAAATCCACACCAACAGCAACACAGCATTCTCATATCCACCCAGCCGCATCCGCATCGCCTGAGAAGTTTCTCAGGGTGTGTGCAAGTGAGGACAAAACATACTGAAAGAAATAGTGTTGGTCTGTGGGACCAGTCCTGAGCCTGAAAAAGGGTTTCACCACCGCAGAGGAATTTCAGATTCCAGCACCGTAAGAGTTCCACCAAGTTGTCGCCGGAGTTGGTCGCCAACATGATCCCTTTAAGTTCTTGGGGCACTGCTTTTGCGCTGAAAGGTTCTTTCGCTGGGCTGGCGAGCAAGAAGGGTATGAACATACGCTAGACTGCTACATTTCATTGTTTCGCGAGAAAACTGAGAATAATGCTCGCGAGGTAGAGAGACTTGAATATGGGTTTGTCAAGAAATTTAAGGGACTCATGAGAATCGGGTTCGAGATGACAGAAAAGCTGCGAGGATTCTGCTGTTGTCCTGCATGAGGAGGGGGGAGACATTCCGACAAGATCATTGGGGTAGGGTGGTGATCGATGAGAGGATACTTAATCGTTGTAATAGGATCTTGATAGACGATGATCAACTGCTGTGGCTGTGAAGTCAAGTGGAGGAGGCTGAATTGGAACTTGATTTGAATGATTTTGAACTCATGGTATTCACGCCGTTGGAGTGCCACGGGAATGAGAGGGATTCTAGCCTGGAGGCGGCTGAATCTGTACTCAAATATATGGCGAGCAAGGGAGTGCAACCTGATGCTCATATTTATCACGTTATGATCAAGAGATTGGTTCATCATAAGCGACTTGATAGAGCGATGGTAAAACTAGAGGAAAGGTTAAGGATGTGACAACTGATTCACATACCTACAAGATCTTGATTCAGAATTGGTGTGAACGAGGCAAAACTGCGAAATGCCTGAATCTCCTCAATGATATGGAGGAGATATCATATATAGAACTTCATGACAGCTGCTCTGCTTTCGAGATGCTATGCAAGGAGGGATATCATGTTAAACTTCGCGATAAGATCAGTTGGTGTATTGACAATGATAAACGGATTCATGAGGGAATATATAACTGCCTCATAGCTTGGCACTTGAAGTTTGGGAACGTTGACGAAGCAATTCATCTTTGTAAGTGGATAGTAAGTCAAAAGTTGGGACTAGATAAGTCCCACCATGAGACTGTAATCACGAGCTTATGCAAAAGTGAAAGAATAGATGAAGCCCTGGGGTGGTTCAATCTTCATCAGTCGAGGATCGACTCAGATGTCCTGATATCCTTCTTGATGCAGCTGGAAAGGCAGGGAGAGGCGACCTTATGAAAAAGATCATGAGAAAAATGCGTAGACTTCAGCATTTCAGCACAGAAAAACAATCTCGAAATACTATCGTGCAAACGCTTTGCAGATCTGGGTTGATCCGTGAAGCATTGAAGTTCTTCAATCAGGCTTGTTATCATGGGAATGAAAGGATCTTGATGGCGGACTCATATTTGTTACTGATTGATGACTTGTTCAAGCAGGGCAAGGATAAAGATGCATCCAGGTCGATCGATGAAGCATTAGAGCTAATCAACGACAACAGAAATAGCAGGACAGGAAGGAACTGGATGGCTGACTCATATTCGTTACTGATAAATGGATTGTCGATGCACGGGAGGGACGAACAGGCATTGAAATTATGGTAGTTGATGGATGGCAAGGGAATCAGACCAACTACTGCTTCAATGAGACTCCCATGTGTCAATCTTTGTCGTCGTGGTGAGGTTGAGCTTGCTCTCAAGGCATTTGGTGACGGTTTAGCATTAGCAGGAGTCAACGCTGGTGCTGTCATGGAAGACATGGTACTGGCATTGTGTGCGGCAGGGAAAATTGAGCAGGCGAATGCTGGTCGACCGGACGACTGAGGTGTCGTGTCGCAGAGGATCGTCAAATGTCTTAACAAGAGCTCCGAGAAACAATAAGGAAAATCAACTACTCATCTGTTGTGATTTCATTCAGCAGGGGGGACGAGTTGATTCTTTTTAGCAACTTACATTTATTTCAAGCATGCAGTTCAGAATGCTTTTGTGATTTGTGAAATAAAGGTTAAACACCCAGGTTTTCTATCATTTAACCCTTAATCTAGTTTCATGAATTGTGAGTTTGTCATCAAAAGACCCATCCCAAGGTAATGACTATCAACAATGATAGACTCCTTCCTTTCCCTAGTTTTCAGAACGTTTATGTATTTTATGAATATGAAATCCGTTTTCATGCACTGACATATATAAATTAAACAATCATTTAATATTTTATGATATATTTTTGAAAAAACCACATGTGATTACTGATTACAAAGACGACATTAGATTTTTCTAGACTTCATCTCTTACATCCCCAAATACAAACGACCATTTTTCTTTGTTTGCCGTCATAAAATATGATACTAATGCGACAATTGGAAGGTGCAACCCACCCACAAGTAACGCACGTGATCATCATCATCACAGAAACCGAAATCCCCACATCAACCTCAAAATCGCCGGCGACGTAGATCTGCAGAGGCGGTTGAAAATGGCGAAACTCGAAGAGGTCGCCGACGGCGACGGGGATCGAGCGAATCGGAACACGAAGACGATGAACAAGAAGACGACGAAGAAGAGGAATCACGGATCCACAAGCTTCTTCGTGTTGGTTGATTACTTGTTCCTCTTCGTTTTCTTTGGATTCCTTGTTTTCATTCTGTTGAAGCTGTTCGGTGCTGTTTGATGATGAAGAGGAGTGTTTCGTGTATCTCGAGATCGGAAGCTGAGGGATTGATTTCGGATTGTGGAGGTGAAGGATATTCCTTTTTTAATGTTTGAGTTTATTGTGAATGTTGTTTGATCTTTGTTGATTTTGATGAATGTTGATGTTCTGTGACTGTGTCCAATGTTGGATCGTTTTGCTGCTCAATTTGCGTAAGTTTCAATGATTTGTTTCGATTGTCGTATGGACTGAGTAAGTATGTAGTGCATTGGGGATCTTCCTGTCTAACGCTCAAGTTACCGTGTCTCTTGTTGAGGGATTTGATGAGGATATCGATACTCACAATTTCTAATGTTGCAATCATGTGTTGAGATATAGGGTAACAATTACTAGATGTTACAAGTTACTCCTATGTTATTTGGATGCGTAGTATGCCTGTGCGGATACATAGTATTGGTGTGGTAGCAGTGGCCCATATATTCAAGAATCTTGTTAAACTGGTGTAATGTTTGAAGTTTGAGATCAGGTTGTTTTCGCTTAGGCATCACTCTTCAATCCCGATATGTGACAGTTCCGTCCAGCATTGATTTTCTTCAAATGGCATGTAATCACTAGTGCATCAGGAAAGTTTGCTTGAATCGGTGTCCTGGCCTTTGTTTTTATGAATGAGGCTTATGGTAATTTTTTCTTGTACAGTTCATCATCTTGGAAAAATCTTTGACAATATTATGAGTTCTTATCTGCCCTTTTCCTCCGACGACGGATTGAATGCCTGATATTTTGTTACCTGGAGGAACGTATCTCTGTATCAACTGTATGAATTATGCCTAAGCTATTAGATCAGTTGGTGCCTGCACTGTACTTGTCTGTCTCGTGATATCTGTACTCCGATGTTTAAGGGACAATTGACCACTTGTTGCTGAACTGACACAAAAGTTTGCACCGTAACCAACTAATCATTTACTGCTGAATTTGTCTGCAAGTTTATGGCTTTAGGTTCTGCAACATACAATTAAATAACTTCTTTGCTCTTTTCAAGTGCGATTTTGAAGTACATGATCGCTTGTCAGACATTGTTTCCACGCTCTTTCCTGAAATAACTTTGTACTTCGACTCTCGGGTCTTGACTGCTCTGCACAGATTTGATTGTACTTTCGGCTGTTATCATTTTATTCATTTAGGACATAATTTTTGTGTTGGAGTATTTGCCTGCCTACAAGCTAATCATATCATGTATCAACGAGAAATCATTGCTGTACCTCGAGAGCTTATCTTTACCCATGTTACCTGCAGCTGTTGCTTAATTATACCTGGGTTTCTGTTGATTTATTCTGCAGTGTTCTTTCACCCTGGTAAAGTTAAGCTTTATGTCTTCGATCTGTTTTCTCATTTTATTTACTGCAGTTTGCTAGCATATTTTGCTGTCTTCTTTTGGAGCAATCTTAAATTCTAGCTGGAGAATCACGGGGCAGTTATTCTGTGAGCTTTAATACAGTCTCGTAACTTTTTCCGGTCTAGTCAGTTGTCACCTGTGTTTATTATTTGCCTCTTGTGATTAGTGATGTTATGTGCTGATAAATTGTCCTTCTATATGAGCCTTGAGCATTAAGGCATTCTTAGCCTAGAATCACTTTGTTTAGTCTGTTCAGCAACTCAGCATTAGTATGAGATGTCTCTTTTGGTTCCTCACCAACCTGTCTCGAGCAGTATCTTTTTTACCCAGAGTTGCTCAACTACTTGAATGTGCATAATGAATAGTTAGCAGCTGTTTATGCATAATTAATAGTTACCAACTGCTTTTATTTTCTGCATTATATTGTTCTTGGAGGTTCTGCAATTTTATTAAGCATGCGGATTTTAACATGTTGAAGTTAGTTGTTTCTCTGGTTTGAGAAATTATAGCCAAGGTGGTTTATGTTAAACACTTGATGAGATAATATGGAAATAAGAAACAAAAATTCGTAGAAGAACTATGTAAACGGATGAGTTACCTGCATAAGTATATGCTTATACAAGACATTATCCAGACAGATGTGAATATCCTACAACAGTGATAATTCTTATGTCAGTGACAAGGTCTGGTACGGCTCTAATTGAATACGAACTTGTAACATAGTGGCCTGCTCTGATGTGCTCTGTTAACGATCCGGGGGAACACAATAATACAATCACTGAAGTGATTATATAATAGTAGCGCTGAAGTAAGCTTATTCTGGCTCTATACTTACGGAGCAGCAGGCGGGACACTGTTCGCCGCACCAGGAAAGAACGGGCTATTTCCTCCTGGAAGGAATGGGTTATGTCCAGGAAGGAATGGAAAATCTGGTACGGATGAGCCACCTCCAGGACTTGATGAGTCGTCGCCTCCAGGAAGAAATGGGAAGCCGACTAAGGGAAAGGAGAAGTCATCACCTCCTGGTGTTGATGACCCATCATCTCCAGGGACGGCTGAACCATCACCTACAGGTGTGGATGAGCCACTGCCCCCAGGATTGGACGAGCCACCTCCTGCACCAGGGAAGGTCGCGCCACCACCTACACCAGGGAAGGACGCGCCACCGCCTGCTCCGGGGAAGGTCGAGCCACCGCCTGCTCCGGGGAAGGTCGAGCCACCGCCTCCACCAATGGATGAACCACCACCTCCAGCATTGGATGAACCGCCACCTATTCCGGGAAAGGAAGGTCCACCACCTGCACCAGGAAAGGAAGGTCCACCACCTACACCAGGAAAGGAGGATCCACCACCTACACCAGGAAAAGATGGACCACCACCTACACCAGGATAAGATGAGCCACCACCTCCACCAGGACCTGGGGATGCATCATTGGGCAATGCAACCGGTACTGTACCATCTGGTTGTATCATACCTGGTGTCCTCCTATCTTCAAACATGGGTTCATCCGGGATGGAGCGTGCTGCTAATGCATGGCCTGCCATCGCAAGCAGAACACTCATGACCACAAGGCAGATCAACATTTGAGATCGAGACTTCGCCATCTTCAGACAATTTGGTGAAGATACTTGGAAAGCACCAGCTCTTATATATAATGATCTGGTAAGCTACGTGGGTTGGTCGACGCAGTGACGGCAAGTTAAGCCAATTCACAGCCTAGGATTCGGTACAAATAGGTATTTTTTTTTTCTACAATTACTGTTAGGCAGCTATTTAGCTTTGCATTAGTTTCTGCACAGTTTGTTTCACCAGCTTTCGATGGCTATTTATTCCTGTTTTATTGAAATGTGGTTGAATTATCAGTGTGCATAATGCTTTTTAAAAGATCGTACCTGTTGTACTGGCGCTGGAAACTTTAACTTCATGTCCCTTGCTTTCATGCTGGAGATGTTTGATTTAGCTCATAATTGTTTGACTTAATGCAATGTTTATGCTCCAGTTACTGTTGGATCAAGGACACTTTCATGATGATGATTCGCTAATAGAACTTCGACGTCCCATCGCTATGTGCAAGTGATTATTGCACCGATGATAAGTGTATCAGTATCAGTTGGCTTGATTGCCCAGTTATACATATAGACTGATTGGAAGTGGACCGTGCAACCTGATTTATCTTTGGCGCTGTCATGTCCATGTCCATGACTACTGTCCTCTTGAAGATTTTTTATGGATGAAAAATGGTGGAGCATTCTCCTCGACATACTCTTAGATATACATGCGTGAATACCTTTAATATTGTCAATTTCAATTTTTTATAAGAAATGTATGTTAATATGACATCGAAATAGAAATAGATGTGATACTGGGGATGCACACTTAGGCAAGAGACTGGTGCACACTTGGTCAAGAGGAGACAAGTGATCCCTTTCGAATTTTTCAGATTATCCATATAACAGTATGCTAGTCATACTTTTTCAATAGTATTGTTGCAACTTGCAAGTTGGTCCACTCATATTCCCTCTACAATCAAATTCTGATTCTGAGATTTGTGTCCAAGGCCATTCACACACAGATTTAATCTTTAAATATGGAAAATCAAAAGTCACTTATTTATTGTTTTGTATCTAATACGCTAATAAAGATGGAAAAACAAATGACGGTACAATAATTAAATAAATTTGGTGGGCTACCGTAGCAATCTGACCCAATATGATATTATTATTTTTTCCGCGCACAATCACTTCCTTCGCCATCCCTCTGATTCTTTTCATCTCGTCGAAGACGTGGTTTTTCATCTCTCATCGCGTTAGTCCACTTCGACGACAAGGACCCGCAGCAATGGTCGAAGGAAATCGGCTTTTGATGCGAGGGATCATTACGAGGTGTTGGTGCGGGGGGAGATTCCGAATTATTCGTATGAGGCGGCTGGGTCGTGGTGGCATGAGGAGGAGGAAGAGAGGATGCAGGGATAACAAGTTTTAGATATTATTATTTTAATATTGCAAATGTAGTTATAGAAGTATAAAAATATTGAAGAAAATATAAAAGATGAGTTTTAGAGATAAAAGAATCTGTTAATTATATGATGTGAATGTTCTAATGGGTTTATGTTCTTATTTTCTTTTATACTTAAATGTTTTCATCATCCGTTTATTCTTACATCTTTCTATGTGTTTTATCCTTAGCTTCAAAACGTCAAAAATTATATTATAAAGTAGTAGTAACTAATTTTAATCAACATTCTGTAATTAGATAATCAATCTATGCTTCCATTTTCTTAAAAATTTGAGTTGTAAATTGATTTACCTTGTCAACTCAGTATTATAATTATAATAGCCACTAAGATTATTTATAATTCGTCCTTCTTATCTTTGTATTTGGTATGAGTGTATCCTTTGTCTTTTCCTCTTTAGGTTGTCTTTCAAGATTTTGTAAAATTTGATACGTGTATAACGACGATCAAATATAATTTTTAATAAATTTATCGTGAAACATCAATGACTTATATAAATCACGTATTTTAACATAATACATATCATGAAACGATCAGACGTGATTTGATACGAAAACGAAACTTATATTTATAAAATAATACAAAATACGTATATATTGTATCTATTGTGGGATGGAGGGAATACCATTTTTTCTTTTTCTTTTTTCTTACACACTCATAAAACACAAATAAATATTTACATATATAATTAATATATATGTATAAATTATTACAATAAATCAATTCCTTGTAGTTTTTATAGGACGAGAAAGAATGTCATATTTAGGGTTGTAAATGAGCCGAGCAGAAATAAGTCAGACATATCCTGGGCCCGGCTCATTTAAGATTTGATTAGGTTTGAATTTGAGTTCAAACTTGATTTGAGTCTAATCGAATCGATTTTGTCAAACTTGTTTCATAAATAGTTAGGCTCAAGCTTGTCTTGTCTTGGCTTGGTTATGCTCATATATTCACTCAACCCTAGTCAAGCTAAACCTTTCATAAATAAATCACAATATCTATAGAATTTAAGTTTAAAAATCATTATTAAATTCACTATCTAAATATTTAAATTGATACTAAAAATAAAAATCAATATACCAATTGACCTTGAATTGAACAAATCATTTTATTTGGACATAAAATCACCTAATAGTACTTTTATTGAAATATATAAAGATATGATAGTTTAAAAAAATATATAAGATATGAGAGTTTTATATGACCTTTGAATATTATGTATATATTTATAAAAAATAAATTATAAATATATATAAATTCAAGCTTTAAATGAATTATAATTGAGCTGACTTAATGAGTTTATAAATCAATCGGTTTTTGATCCTATCAAGTCGAGTCATAAGTGATTTAAGAATATCTTATTTAATTCCATAAACTTAAAATTAAACTTAAATTTAAATTATAGATTTTATAAATAACATTTAAATCAAACTTATATAAAATCAAGTTAAACATACTTTTACTGTCCTAGTTATATCCAGAAAACCTCAAAACATCAGGAAGAGTGCAACTCATCTCATCCATCAACTCCCCAAAATTTTCCACTCTGGATAAGATAGATAGACTTATCGATCCACATGTCACAAACTAACCACCCATTTCCCCTCCTCATTCCCTTTCCTCCCCTCCCCTCGCATCCTTCCCTTCCCTTCCTCTCATCATCTCCACAACAATGGCAAGCACCTCTTCCCCCACCCTTATCTCCCCACCCACCCCAAAACTCACCCCTCTCAGCACCCCCACTCACACCACCACCCTCTCCTCCTCTCACCCCCTTCGCCGCCGCCACCTCATCTCCTCCCTCTCCCTCACCACCATCCTCTTCCGTCCCCTAGCAGCCCTCGCCGAAGATGACGAAGAATACGTGAAGGAAACAGAATCAATGATCACGAGAGTAAAGTCCACAATCAACATGGACAAGAACGACCCGAATGTCGCCGCGGCGGTGGCGGAGTTACGAGACGCCTCGAATTCATGGGTTGCCAAGTACAGGAGGGAGAAGTCCCTCTTGGGCCGGGCCTCGTTTCGGGACATGTACTCCGCCCTGAATGCGGTTAGTGGACATTATATCAGTTTCGGGCCCACGGCGCCCATTCCGGCCAAGAGGAGGGCCAGGATTCTGGAGGAGGTAGAGACTGCTGAGAAGGCCTTGCAGAGGGGAAGATGAAAGAAAGGGTGAAATGGGAATTTGGGGAATGTGAGTTTGTGTTGTTGATGATGATATAGAGGTTACATTTTTATCTTTTTTGGGTTATGATGTTTGTTTGGAGCTCCGAGATTACAGGAACGTAATTATTGAACGAGATTGTCTTTTAATTCTATTGAAGATTGATTTCGACTTTCACATTACTGCCCTTTGGAGGGTTCAAACCAGTGATCTGATTTCACACCTTGTTTTGATATTGGTCGAGGAAGTAGCTATATTAAAAATCCGAATTGATTATAGTAGACTTGAAAAAAGCATGACTAACACTCTGATCTCAGAGAGTAGAGACGGGAATTTGTAGCGATGATCTATAAATACTAATCCAGAGACAAGGATCTGGAGCATAGTGTGATAGTTTAATTAGCACACATTGTAAGCATATAAGTCTAGCAAATTCACTTCAGAATCCACCCACCTGTCTTTGTCTACATAGATATAGAACTTATAGAAACTATAGATAATGGACTGCAACTGCGACCATTTGTTATTTACGGTATCATTCATACAACCATCCATAGATAGGTTCATTCTTAGTAAGTTAGAAATACGAAACGATCAGCGTTATTAACAGGGCGGTCGCGCAGATGCTTGAGGGCCTTGTCATACGAGATAAACCCCATGAACCAGAACTCATGTCCATTCCTAGTCAAAACCTTGATATACTTCTCCGACGGTTTCAATCCATTTGACACCCCGTCCACAGCCATCACGTCCTGGATCATGATCACCACCTTATAGTAAACCCACTCTGTGTTCTGCTGCTTCCCTGCTGACCCTGGCGCAGCAGGCGAGTACGTATCCATACTCCTGCGAAGAGGATAGTCGCTGCAGAACGCGATCCTGTGGGTGGAAACATACAGCGTTCCCATCACTGGCCCGGCTGTGGTTGATATGTAACAAGCGTAAGTCTTCCTCAGCTTCTCGGTGGGGAAGACTCCGAAGGTTTGCGAGAAAACCTTGTCGTGGCCGCCTTCTGCCAGGATGCGGGTTCCTTGGGCTAGCCTGGTAACTGCAGCGTTTGCCATGCTGGGATTGGTCCTCAGGTGATTGTAGACTCCGCCAATGGTGGTTTCGAGTTTTTTGCCTAGGTTGCTTATGGTGTCGAGGACGGGAGTTGGTGGTTGTTGGTTTGGTGGAGCGGCTGGGGTGAAGTGGAGGTATGGATTGGAGGGGTCAGAGTAGACGACCATGGTCGAGGGGGGAGCTGCCATGGTTGTTGGAGCAGCTACGGTGGGGTACTTCATGATCAGAGGAGCCCCTTATTTGTAAGCAATCAAAGTGTTGGAGCTTGTGAGAATCGAATTTGCTGTTGAATGATGGTGAAATTTGGCAAGTGATAACTAGGAATCTTTGATCATTCTTAGTGATTAAGGACCTGAGATGACATGTTGCGTCGAGCGAGATAAAAAGAGAACATTCTTAGTGATTATGGACCTGAGATGACATGTTGCGTCGAGCGAGATAAAAAGAGAACATTCTTAGTGATTATGCTCGTCTTGAGATAAAATCCTCTTTTGACCTCTTTTGACTCGACTCGACGCGTTTAAGATGAGGCGCATCTGTTGGCCGAACATATACCTTACTTGCAAGAGTGCAGCAGATAAGATGTGCAGATTATATCATCTCTCACATGATGCAGCAAAACCTGTTGAAGTCCAGGAAGGAACTGCAGGGACACATGGTTGCTGCTGCGTGTGGCGGACCTGGCGGTGTTGTGCCTGTACGCTACTCCCGCCTAGCACCATGATGATCGCCATGGCGAAACCATAAATGGAAATAGTATCCTGAAGCCGAGACTGCACGAATCTGGTTATCTAAATTCATGACTCAACATAGAGAATAAAGGGAGACTATAAAGATAAACGCAGCGCAACAGCTCGTTCATAGGTTCACTGCATAATTATAATTTGCTGACAGGATTTCAGGCTTTCTGCCAGGTCTCAAGTTGTCAACAACCATTACACAATCTATACTAACTGAGAATTGCCTCAACGGAAACTTGTCTTGGACAATGATGATGATTGGCGCTCTCACGGGCACGAGCAATTGAATCCTCCCCTGCCACTCGCTCTGAGCCAGCGCCTCGTGTAGGCCGGACCCAAAGGTGCTCTTCCCTTTTCAACACGACGTTGATCATGGTCACATTGTTATGTCCCTGGTGGAGAACAGGCAATTTTCCTGAACAGAATTGGGTATCCTAGAATGAAACCGACACCACGCCATTCTCCCCCATAGGCAAAACCAATGGACTCATTCGAGTTTTCAGCCCAAACCGTGGCATGAAACTCGGTGTTGAGGCTGAAATCAGGCATTGGATCAAAGGCTTTAACCTCAAAGTTGGTTAATTCATATCGGAGCTTAGGCTGGTAAAAGGTGTAGGCATAGAGGAGAAGGCCGGAGAGGACAAGCGCCAAAATGAAGAGGATGCAATAGGAGCAGTATATACATTTGAAACAGATCCCGCCAGATCGGTGGCCACCATAACTAGAGGAATAATAGGGAGGTGGGTGACGGCTGCCATGGGGATCATTTAGCATGATATAATTAGGTGGTGGCGTCATTGACAAGGAACAATGCATCAAAGGAACGGCAGCCGAGAGGTTTTACCCATGAATGGAGGTAGATTGATCCAAAAGATGAAAAAGGATCTATGCTTCACCCTTTTGTTTTGTCGAACGTGAGATGAGGAGGGAAAGGAGGCGGCAAAGGAGTTGTTCTAGCTATACTTGGGCCACTGGTATAGGAATGTGAAATGAGAATGGCTCGAGTCGATTGCTTGGATTCACTGGATCCTCCTTTGCTTAACTGTCATAACTGGGATTCGATACGATTTCTAAAAACAGGCATACCGTGTCTCGGATTCTACCGGACATGAAAGCTTGGGTAAGCTAAATTTGAAGCACAGGAGTATCGTTTGCATCCAATATAGAAATAATGGCATGATAAGTAATGCCTAGTGTAACAAATTTAGCCTAATCTCAGCTTGAAACCAATCCATAAGCAATCTAACCTGAACATGAGACAGCAAAAACCGTTATAAAGCTAGGCATGGTCAAGCCAGAAAACGGGGTGCGTCGAACTAACCTGATGAAGCAACTCCACCGAACACGGTCTGATATGAACCAATGTTAGCTCGAACAGTTCCTGAGATTAAAGATGACAGATATCAGCATGTTACCTAACCTTGTTCTCATAAACGAAGCTTCGAGTCATCGTCAGGGAGAATAATCGTTTCTGACGTTGCGTGTTTTTCTCCATATGGTCACCGAGTCTCCCCGGTCGCTTCAAACCAATCATAGGCAATTACAAGCAAAACGCATAAAAAACCAGGAAATTTCTCTCACAGGCCTAACATCAAACACCTTGTATGCAACTCCAATTCAGCGACTTGACAAGAGGGGATTGTTCGTAACATCAAATACCTTGATAGCTAACATATGATTCTGAGTTATGCTATATGCAATGATTTATGATGGGATAGATTAGTCCATGCCAGTCACAAGACTAGTCTTTGTAATGTTCATTCCCATATGAAAAAATCACTTAACCACTTTGGTAAATTTTTATTTTTAGTGTTGTTGACTAATCTTTCGGTACAATAATCGTATAAAATCCAATACATTTAACCATTGATTAAGGTAATCCGCTCAATTACTCTTTTTTTTTTTTTTTGGCTTGTAAATGATTTTGCCTAATTTTCTTTTTTGAAATTCCCTCTCATTCACATACATGGGCAACGTGCATTTTGACCACTTCAATCAACCCTTTGAAACCAACTGCTCAAAAAAACTACCCGATCTATATATGTTACAGTAATCTTCTCTGCCTCTTCAAATCACAGTAACTTCCCCGCTTCTCAGCTCTCTGAGAAGACATGGATAATTTCAGAACTCATAGTTGCTGAATAGCTGAAGAATACGATGAGTCTAGTGGCGATTCTCGGCGTCTTCTTTGGGTGGCGACAGGCATCAAAATGGTAATGAAACGACTTATAATGGTTTTGTTTCATAGTTGGAACTTGTGATAGTTATGTGTAAGTGAGTTTGCGGTTTGTGTAGTAAGAAGCTGATCAAGCGGGTTCAGAGCAGGATTAAGCACTTGCGTGACAAGAGAAGCGTGATTGCGAAGCAGACGAGGGAAGACATTGGGCAGCTGTTGAAGAGTGGCCATGAACAAGTCGCTTTAGGCCGGGTGGGTGCGTTTGATACTTGGATCGAATGACTCGAATCGATGTTCATTTAGGGTGTCTTTTACTGGATTTCAGCTTCAGTCGCGTGACATTTTCTTTATTGTGTCACTGTTTGATGCGTGATTATTATTTTAATGTTAGATGATAATTGATCTTTTGATTCGTTCTGACAGGTTGAGCAGCTCTACAAAGATGAGAACGCTCTTGCAGTGTATGAACAGCTGGATCAGTTCTGTGATTTCATCCTACTGAACCTCGCATATATCCGGAGAAATAAGTATGTGATGATCCATGGATCTGCTGCCAAGCTCTTTTTCTAATGGTTATATGTGATTGAACTTTTGATGATAATGAGTTTGTCGATCTAATATAGGGATTGTCCAAATAACATCAACGAGGCTGTCTCAAGTCTCATATTTGCATCTGCAAGGTGCGGTGAGCTCCCTGAACTCAGGATGATCAGGAAGCTGTTTGGAGAGTGGTATGGACAAAGGTTTGCTATATCAGCTGTCGAGTTGCTCCCGGGGAACATGGTTAACTATCAGGTTCTTAGGCATTGAGCTCCGTCATCTCGCTTGGTTATTCTTTTCTTGTTCGGGAGGGAAATTCCAAGTTACCATGCTTCAGATAAAGTAAACATTATGATTTAGAGACTAGTTTGAAAGCTCATATTCCTGTAAAAACTTTGCACTGCGAAGTAAATATTGGATTGTCACTTGCAGATAAAAGAAAGACTTGTGCTGAAACCAGTTTCAGACGACGTGAAGCAAAACTTGCTAGAAGAAGTCATCAAGGACTATTTCTTCCCAAATGGACAAGTAGCACTCGAATATAAGCCGAGCAGCCAACTGCTAGATCCACAAGAAGCAGGAGAACCTTTACCTCTGGAAGCAGCCACCACACCTACATGCGACAATAACCTCCTGTGCTTACCCTATGGCCGCGATCAAGAGCCTGACATCTTTAGTATATGTCCTACGGCGATGAGGTTCTCCCGCGACCCAAACAAAAATGCTCTTGCAATGGTGAGATCTTTACAATTGAGCCCACCCTACAAATCCAAGGGATACCAAGATGATGTAGACGAGTTCCAGTCTCCGCTGAAGGAAGGCATCCACTGCCAAGACCAGAGAGTTTTCGTGTTCAAGCCGCCATTGGAAAGCGCGAGAGCACCAAGAAGAACAAGAGGATCGACTAGGAAAAGGCTCAGGAAGAGAGCCGTGTATGCAGACAATGAACTGTCCCGAAGCATTCCCTTTCGAAGCTATGATCCCGAGCCTTGTGATTGCTGTTGCTGTCGTTTCAGGGAAAGTCGTGTACGTGCCTACAACCAAGGAAACATCACCAGCTGCAGTTTGAGCAGTCCATGCTACTTCAGTACCAATGACGACGATCAAGATTTTGGACGGCTTATTTGGAAAAGGAGAAGAGCGGTCGCAAGAAAGCTAGAATACCAATATCCAGGACAAAATAATCATCATATGGTCCAATGCTTCAGCTTTCAAGCGGGGGAGAAAATCGTCGAGTTGGACTATGCTACTCCATTACAGGATGTTTACTCGAAAACCAGCTTGCAGGACGAGCAAATCGCCTATATGGGTAGTCCGGCGATGGAACAAGCAGCTTATCGGCCAACTTACACCAGGGCAATTACAGTGATACCGCAACATCATACAGGAAATGGTAACGCGGACATTGCTCGATCCAAGTCCTTTCCAGTTGATGAGACGTCGCTGAAAGTTCAGCAGCCCTCAAGCACGGTTCCTACTTCTCCTAGCCACGCCCATCCAAAGCTGCCAGATTATGATGAACTAGCAGCGAAGTTTAAGGGGCTTAAGGAGATGTATCGACAGAACAAGCAACATCGAGGAATCACGACTTCATCGGGTTGATGATCTTGCTTCGCACATGCGTTGATCACATTGCGTTTCGTCTATGATATTCTCGTTCCATTTAGTAGGTGGTTTGATTTACATATTGATTGATCATCTTTTGTTTGGCTATGTGAGTTCTAGATGTGGTTTCATGTGCTTTAGATGAATTAATTCATGTTTTTTTTAATCATAATTTTTGAATCTGTTTTCCTATCAATTCGATTCAATAATAAAAAATAATCATTTCGATTTTCTTCACAAAATAAGACCAATCATGAATATCTTATGAAAAAATCGAAACAACAATCTTTTTCTTTGTCTTTATTTCGATGTTGTCAAAAAATATTCATGATTAGTTCTGTTTTATAGAGAAAATTGAAGTGATTATTTTTAACTCTGGAATCAAATTGATCCGAATCACGAATCCAAAATTATGATTAATAAACAAATAAGCATCAAAGTTTATGTTTCAGAATTTAGAAAAAGGAATACAATAAAACCTAAAATGTTCCCTAGGACAACACTTACTAGGGGGAAATTCCCGCTTAGTCTAAAATAAAACATTTTTTGCGGTGATGTTTTACTTGTTTGGTCTAAAATAAAACATTTTTTACGGTGACGTTTTACTTGCTTAGTCTAAAGTAAAACGTTTCTTATGATGACGCTTTACTTGCTTTCTGTAAATCATTGTCGGAAACGGTTCTTTCATTGTTTTCATTTAACAAAAAATCATTTCTAAATAGATGTTTTTTGTTCTTTCTACTTTCACCGTCCCATTCAAATTGCAACACTTTTTTTTATCGTCCCATTCAAATTATAAGCTTTCCTTATTTATCAACTTTTTTTATACAAAAATATCAAATTATTCATATTTTATATCACATCAATCCATGAATCGCCATTTCTTTTTCTTCTTTTCCTTACTTCCTTATCTCAATATACTAACAAAAGCAAAATTGTTATTCCTTATCAATTCAATACACACATAAATTATCGTATCGTCTCAAACTATTATAATTTGAATGTGACGGATGATATTAAGATTTATAAGTATTGCTGGCTCAGCTCTTGGTTTCGTCATTATTGGTCAACAAAATCAACAGTACAAATACAAATATACTATACTTGTATATGATTCATATTATGAAGTAGGAATGATGTTTAACACAACGGTAATATTATGTCCGTCCTATAAAATACCCTTGATACAATATTCATTATCCAACAACAATATAAAGAAATTTCGTTATTACAACAAACAAGCTCGAATGAAAATATGAAAATAATTTATATTACAAACATTATTTCATAATCGGTAAATCATTACCTATCTTCGTAAATTGTCTAAGTTAAATGTGACGTTCTTTATCTGATAGGTATGGTTTTATAATCATTTCGTCTCAATAAAGATGTAATAATTTTATTATATGTACATGTCGATGTAAATTTTGACTTGAATTATTTGATGTTTAAATTATATTTTTCACAAAATTATCGTAAAACATTAATGATAGTAGTGTATTTTGACCCTTAGATAGTGATGTAATTTTGTCGCATCGTTGAGACGAAAATATAAACTTTTCAAAATATATGCATATTAAATAATATCATTTCCGTCCTGTAATACTTATCACCGTTTGAATCAATATGAAAATTTATGTGTGTTGAATTTTTATGAAATTTGATGAAGAAAAAATATTTTTTAGTGATAGTGCGGTTGTTGTGACAGAGATAATGGATGTATTGTGTGATTATTTTTAGATTAAATATTATTTTAAAAAACATAAATAAATTGGGACAAGTGTTATATATATTATGAGACAAAGAAAGTAATAAAAAAAAATCAACATATTGTACTCTTTCTATTGCACATTAATCATAGTGTTTTTTTATTTGATGGGACTCAAAAAATTACAAACTTTCATCTTTTGATAATCTTTTTTTTTTAAAATAATAATCAAATCATTTATATATTATAATATATTCACTATTATTTTTCACAAGTGTTACAACAAACTCAACTAACACAAAAAAATATAATTTTTTTGATAAAATTCATAAAAATTCAAATCTTGTATGAATTTTTATATCGAATCAAAATTTTCAATAAAATAGATGGGAGAAAGTATATATATTAAGACAAAATGGAAAATTAGAAACGTCAAGCCTCAACATAAAATATATCAATCAATCATTTGAGAAAACCACTCTTTTTCATCGATTCTCTCCTCGCCTCAGAACCCCAATCATCACCACACCCCGTCGCCGGCGCCATCGATTCCGGCGCCGGAATCCCATCCCCGTCGCCATCATCTCCTACCCATCTTTCCTTTTATCGAGATCGAGCTTTTGCGGATTTGAACTTTGGGTTGCGAAAAGGGTTCGATTTCTGTTTGTATTTTCGTCTATCCTCGATCGATTGAGTACAGCGAGTGAGGGGTTTGAAGGGATTTGATTTTATCTGGGTATTGGACATCTCAGGTGAAATTCGAAAAAAAGGAGAATTTTTTTGATTGATCCTAGGGTTTTGATATGATTGAGATTTGAGACTCTACTTTTGTGCTTGCGAGTTGATTATTGCGTATGATTATTGTCTTAGTTGTGTTTTCTTGTGGGTTCTTTGTTGGTTCGTGTTTTGGAGTTCGATGTTGGTTCTGTGCTGCAATAGACCATGCATAATGTTGGATTTTTGTTTTTGTGATGTGGATTTGAAGAGGTATTTTGTCACAAGTGAATCGGTGATGGTATATTTGATAAGCGAATGACTCCGTGTTGCTTTTGAGATTGATGGAAACACAGCTAGTGGCTTATCTTTGAAGCAGCTCGGGCTGTGATTCTTTTGATGTGTGCATATGTTGATGTCAAGGTAAATGAACTTGATTAGAACTCAGATTAGTTATATGAGCAAGATGCTTCCCGTATAGAATAGCTGTCTTGTTTGATTGAAGGCCTTGAATTGTACAATGGTAGATGCTAATAATGTTGTTCAAGTTTGTAATGGTTGAATCAATTTGGTTCTTGAGAAAATTGATGTCTATTAATAATGGCATTGCTCCATTTTTGTGTTATGGTACATTCAGTTTAGAGGATATAGAATATGACTCTTTCTTGGGTGTATTCTTGTTCACTCTATCAAGTACTACACTTATTTGTTGTTGCATGGTGAACATGGGTTCATACATGCTTTGTAAATCAAATATCAATGCTAATGGTTACAACGTGTTGTGTTTGAACTCTGGTAATTTGTTTAGAATCTGCAGTATGCCATGATAGAAAGTTAGAAACCTAGGACTCAAGTTTTTTCTTTATTATTTGTTTGATGTTTTTGGTTTGTTGTCTATAGGAAAAAATGATTAAGTTATTCAAGGTTAAAGAGAAGCAACTTGCTGATAAAGCCAATGGGAAAACAGTTGGCAAGAAACAAACTGCTGGAGAATTGCGTCTTCATAAAGGTGCCCTAACTCTTGCTGTTGATAACTTGAGCTACCTTGCACTTGATGGTTAACCAGAAACAATGGTGATGTGTTTGAAAATTAAGAATCCAACTGGAGTTGTTGTCCTTGTTGCAGATATCACCGAATTAAACTTGCCAAAAGCTTGCCAGATACAATTCCCTAATGGAAAGGATGATCTGATGAACTTCGAAGTTACTATTTGTCCTGATGAAGGATATTATAGGTAAGTATCATACGTTGAGAACATTTCACTTACCGGTTGTATGATTGATACCTATTACGTTAGATTTATCCAACTGTTGAGTACGTTAAATTTATTTCTGTTTTTATAGTCATAGTTTTGCAGCCAAATTACCATTTTCTTGTGGCCTTGCAGTCACAGAAACTAGGCTGTTTGGTCATTTTGTCGTTCTTCTTTTTTACATGAAGCTGGGCTGAGATTATCCGACTGTTGCTGACTTGGATAGTAGGATTTAGGCTTCACTGATCTGTATTAGAAAATTGCTATTTCACATGTTTACTAAGAAAAGAATCATACTTGCTGAGATCATGAAACAGCTAGTGTTGAGCCTTCTCCTGTAAAAAATTGTTCATTTTCTGCCATTAATTAAGCACAAATCTTTTGTTGCAGGGGTGGCTCATTCTTGTTTTCCTTCCAAGTTCCTGGTTTCTACCCCCACGAACCACCGAAGGTCAAGTGCAAGACAAAGGTACACCTACATGCTTCTTCATGAAAAATTTGGCACTTTGCACTCGTAAATCTGTGGAAATAATCTAGTTTTGTTTTCTACTTGGCAGGTGTACCACCCTAACATTGATTTGGAAGGGAACGTGTGCCTCAACATTCTAAGGGAAGATTGGAAGCCCGTCTTCAACATAAACACGATCGTATATGGACTGTATCATCTCTTCACGGTACTAATGCCTCCCTCTTCTCATGTGCTCGTGGGATCTATATTTCATATCGGTTCTTATAGCTAAGTAGCTAACGCATGTTTAATATCTCAGCAACCCAATCATGAAGATCCTCTGAATAAAGAGGCTGCCACGGTGTTGAGGGACAATCCTAAGATGTTCGAGTCCAATGTTCGAAGAGCCATGGCTGGTGGATATGTAGGCCAAACCTACTTCACCAGGTGCATCGGTTGATTACTTGGAAGGCGAAAGTTCCTACTATTTCGGGTGATCAGCGATGTCCTGCCCCCCTTGGTTTTGTAATATTGTCCTTATATTTGGCGTCAAGGTTCTCAGCGCTCTGCTGAATGTTGTTACCTGGATTGTGGTTTTGAACTTCTGTCTTTTTGATTATGGTGATTAACTTTTTCCTTGGTCTCTCTTTGTCCGGGATGTATTTTCAAGTAACCCAAACTTTTCAGCATCATGGACATGAAACTGCTTGATTCCATACTGTGAATGAAATGCTTGCTTCTGCAGCTTCTTGTTCTTTTGCTTTGGTCTTGATTACGGCATGCGTCTTGCCTAAAGTTAACAATCGTGTGTTGGACTTATGCTTACCATATTACATATAGGCATGGCTAAGACTCTTCGTTTTGTTCTTCTGATCAGTGATCGTATTCATGAATGCTAGTACGACAGTTGGAAACTTCAATGACCCTGTTCGCCATAGAAATGATCGTATCCATGAATACTAGTGCTACAGTAGGTAAAACACATTGACGAATCAGAAAGGTTGCAACGCCTAGTCACCTCCAAAGCAGGAACCAAGAATACTTAGTCTCAACGACTCGTAAAGGGAAAATGGGACTTGGCAAAGGCAACTTCCAGGACCTGTTCACATCTCAAGACTTCGAGCAACACAGAAGAATATGGGCTTGCTCGACGTGCAGATCGATATATCAACAGCGCCTCACTGGCAGCAGAGAAACAAGATGCTTCAGAGAATAAAATCCCAACACAAGTCCTTCAACTCACAAAAGAACGCCCAACCAGATCGTAGTAAGGATTCTAGAAATGATCGCTATATGGACGCAAGGTTGCATAGGGCTGTTGCATGTCACGGAGTTAGATTTTCAAGACCCGTGTGGCACTCAAACTACTCCCACGTTCGTTTCAGCTCTACCTAACTCAAATGCCAAATGATTTAGTAAGAACTCGAAGAGACAATAAGAACTCGGAACAAGCTTTATGAGAGGAAAACACGTTGTATTGCTCTCGTGTTTTTGTGGGATCTCTTGGAGGATTGGATTGGATGGTTTGACAAAACTTCTCCAAGAGTTTTCTAGAACTCTCTACAAAGGTGTTTAGATATCTACAAGGTTCTAGAGTTCTCCGAAATTCTCTAGAGTCTTCCGCAAGTTTAGAAAATTCTCTAGAAGTTGGGCCTCCTTTTTGATGGGCCTTTCTCTTGGGCCTTCAAGAACTCGTCACGAGCTTAACTTTGGGCCGTCTTGGATTTTTTGGGCCCAACTCCAAATTTAGCTAACATGCAGCTGAAGAGGACTCTGTTGATGCCTTCATTGACGAACTGGAACGGGCCACGAAGTAGAGGAGACTTGACCTGGAAGACGTTTTCAGCCAATTTAGCCCCTCGGGGAACACTGTGCTCCATATAGCGGTGAGCCATCACAACGAGTGTATAACCTGCTTCATTTGTCACCACTGCCCGGCTCTTGTCATGAGGCAGAACTAGAACAGGGACACCGCCCTGCATTTGGGCACCAGGAGTGAAGACAATCTGTTAGCTAAGGACAAGGACCCGCTACCTAGCTATGATGAGAATCATGACAGGAGTCAGGGATGGACGGAGAATGTGAAGACGTTGTCGGATGGTGTGAAGTTGTCAAGGGTGAAGAATAAGAAAGGAAACATGCCGTTACACGAGGCCCTGTCACATAAGCAGATGGGTGCAGCTGCCACTCTGTCAGAAGATCCTGAGGTATCTTGGTATCTGAATATGGAAGGGGAATCACCGTTTAGTTGGCTGCAAAAGCAGGGTACGGCGGACTTGTTAGCTGGATGCTTATGCGAGAGATGAGACCAAGGATGAGTAGTGGCTCAAAGGAAAGTCTCCCCTTTGAGCCGTTATTACGGGGAGGGACAAATGTGCATTCACTACAACATTTATAGGGTTAAGCATCGTAATCATGTATTCATACGTGCTTATAATCTCATGTGATGGCAACACAGGAATGATGGACATCATACTGAAGAAAGAATCAAGGTTCACCAACTTACAAGATGCAGAAGGCAGGACGACTCTTCATCATGCAGCATCCGTGGGTTACACTGAAGGGATAGGACACTTGATACTCGAACATTCTGCTAGCATCATTGAAAGGGACAGCAACGGCTTGTTCCTGATCCATCTTGCTGCGAAAGAAGGCCACAAAGGGACTACATAAGAGTTGCTGAGGGACTGTCCAGATCTAAAGGAAATGCTCGATGCAGTAGTCAAAGTATCCTTCATGTTGCAGTAATGAATCTAAAGCGCAAAGTGGTCAGGTCCATTATAAGAAATCCAGCTCTCCAATCTCTGATAAACCAAAAGGATTATGGCAGGGAATGCACCTTTGGAGTTGGACACCATAATATGCATTCTAAAACAAAAAGCTCGTCGAGAATAAAGGGATCAGTCTGCACCAGAAATTCAACTATCAACTGATGAGACTGGTTCCTGTCAAAATGCATGTAAAAGATTAGAACGCAAGCTACTCTGGATAGACTATATATAGAACTCCATCATACGGCAACCAGCAATGGACCAACACAAGGATTCTGCAAATCAATGCATTATTTTGCTTCTGGAACAAATGCAACATAAACTACTGACAGCGAGGTAACATTTGCAATTCATAGCGATTGTATATGTAGTTTAAGTTTATATGCTGAATAAGTCTTATATTGCCTAGTTGGTTGAGATGTTTAATTTTAGGGATCATCCCCACCCCACATGATAAACCGTTCAACCAACTCCTCCAAGAAAAGGAAAGGTCAAGGGATCAAAACCTGTTGGGTGCGCGAAGCTACTATGTGGTGGTGAGCCAGTCAACGAAAGCTGGTTTAAAAATCCTCTTGATTTGTGGGCTATTCGGCAACTATAGCAGCCACCCAACATACTCTATGCTGCCCAAAAGAAGACGGGTTGGAGCTTAATCTTAAGCTCTCCTTTCATCTGTTGCTTTCGTTTCACTAAAACCTCCCAGCAATAATAGAAGAAATAACAATCAAAACGACCATCAAGCCCTTATGCTACTATATGGAGTCCAGTCCACTATTTGAACACAACGGGACTATTCTAAGTTTGCAACTTAAATAAAAAGAAAAAAAAGCCAAGCAAAGTCATCTCCTCTGAAGATCAAAATAAAAAATACATAAAATAATGAAATAGAAAATAAATAAATAAATAAATTGCCATTTGGTCAACACTCTAACACGTTTAGGGAAAATACATCTCCATTTTATTTCCAGTGGGCTGTAGATGGTTCCTAAACAACTGGGTCAAATACAGGTTGCTTCCAAGCATTTTCCCTCATTCAAGACATTTGCTCATTTTACCGTGGAGAGCCCCTGAGCTCAATAGAACATCCTACCACACCATCCCATTGACAAAGATACCATAGTTCCTCATTCTAACATGGGATTGCTCGACTTGAAGATCGAAATAGAGCAAGGAAGGAGATGGAAAGGAAGAAATCAAAGACTAGAAAAGCTGAAATCCGAACAAACAAAACCACAACCCATACCTCCGAATTCAAATTCAACGACAGGCTCCTCGTCAAAAGATGGAAATCAGCAGCCCCCAAGTCAGTACATGGATGTTGAGTTGTACAATGCTGCTACGATGGATACGGACGATGTTGATGCATTCATCGAAGTCCTTGAAAGAGTGGCAGATAAGAAGAGATATGCCTTTGAGGACATTTTCCGACAAGTTAGCCCCTCAGGTAACACGCTGCTCCATCTTGCCTCAAGCCATCAGAACGAGAAGATTGTGAGACTGATTGCTCATCACTGTCCGTCACTCATCATTAAGCAAAATAAGAAGGG
>LIEC01006310.1:0-79383 GCA_001925005.1 Drosera capensis
TAAAATATTATATGATTATAAATAAAAAATAAAAAAAATTATATAATTAAAAATTAAAAAAAATTAAATCTATATGTATGAAATAAATATAATTATAATGAGATTACGGATCTATACTATGCTTCTCATCTGCACCTTATTATAACTGTATATAACATTGTCTACGAGCGGCGGCGAAGAAGAGAGAGCGAAAGAGATCAAATCATGGAATCAGCGACGAAGACGATAGCCCACGAGATCGGAGGCGTCCAAATCGACGCGCTGCGTTTCGGACTCCACGGAGTCAAAAGCGACATCGTCGAAGCTCATCCTCTCCAGTCCTCCTATGAATCCGTACGTACTCCACTCAATCCCAACTCAAATAATTTCTCACCTATTTTTTATTCGTGTTTCTGTCGAATCGAATCGAATCGAATTAAAGTTATTTTGGGGTGGTTGTATTTTGGTACAGGGGAAGAGGAGGGAGGAGGAGATGAAGAGGAAGGTTCTGGCTAGCACTTATGGGTCGGCTTTGACGTTGAAGATGGATCTCGATCGACAGATCCTATCCAGGTAGTGATGAGATGAGAGTATTGGTACTAATTCGATCCAATTTTGCACCGTTATTAATTGGGTTTCGTTTTGGATGTGTACGGGCTAATTAGGGTTTTTGGAGTGGATGAGCTTGTGAGGCTAGTTAGAAATCGTGTGTCGTCTTGTTAAATATTGCGTGCTGCAGCAAATGTTTCTGAATTTATGGGAGGGAAATGGCAGTATGTTCCTAATTTAAGACTTAGTTTAAGTCGATGTTAAGCTTGAGTTCGAGTTCAAGGGATTTCTTTATGGAGGATGTGTGGGATTTCAAATTACAGCACAAAGATACGTGCTTTATTGCACATAAACCTAATCCGTTCCAGTATTAGACTTTGTTCTGGAGTGGTGTCTGACAGTATTGGGCTGTTATTGAAGTCCGCATGACTTGCTACTGTGCTAGATAGACGATATTGTGATGTTTGTGGTAAGTTAAAACAATGATACAGTCAGCTTTTGGCTTCCTAGAACTTGGTGAAAATTGTGGTCGAGGAAAAGAAACAAGGATGTTTTGTGATGTGTGAGAGGAAGCACCCTGTGGCATGTGTGTTTCTCAACTGAATTAGAGGACCCTGTACCTTGAAAATGGTATGAAACATTTGAAAATGAATTACATTATATAATGTAAGATGAGAGGATCATATAGCCTGTGTGTTTCTCTGTTGAAGATAGAGGGGTATAAGGTATTTTATGTTTGTATTGTGTATCTGTTCTACATGCGCTGTTGAGTATTGAAAGTTCCATTCTGGAACAACTAGAGAAGGATTCAAGGTAGTGCTAATATTCTTGTGGGCGACGGGCGTACGATGATGCCAGTGAGGAAAAAGAGTACACCGTACATTTGAGAATGGATAGGGGTAAGGGAAGAATGTAAATTGTAAACTAAGAGATCTTGGATGATATTGTGGTTTATGATGGTGGTGTTGGCATCATGTCATTTTTGGATTCAAGAGTCGTGGATAGATCAGAATCGAACAATTTGCTCATGGAAGTTTAGAAGTGATTATCTTCACTGCGGGGTATGCTATGGACTTTGATGTAAGGTTAACTGGTTAACAAGATCACTAACTGCAACATTAATGGTTTGTATCCTTATAAATAAGGGGAACGCCCCGAACTGGTTAAGACACCATTTAGAGCAGGCGAACAGGTTATTATCAAGAAAGATTTTTTGATTTTTTCCACTGTCTGGTGAAAATCTATAATTGGAGGATGTATTTGATCTTCCTGCTTTGTTCTTGATAATAACCACACTCTTAAAGGCATAAAGAATGCTCTTTATTTTTAGCATTCACTGTTGTTCGTATGTTTTTTCTAATTGCCCTTGTTTGAAAATTTAACCGTTGTGGCTTTGGAAATATTCGGCAGACATTAGCTTGTTGTGAAGCTTTATAAATTGCAAAGTTTGAGAGCATGACAAACATTAAAATAAAGAAAAAGGAAAAGGAAAGGAATAAGAATTGTGAGGTTCTGGTAGGTTTCAATTGCAGAGATATCTTGTGTTCCTTTGTGTTTATCATTTTTTCTTCAAACTCACTCTTCTATGTTCCTTGTCTAAAGTTCTTTAATATCAAGACTACTTCTTGAATTCTATATTATTAGTAAATTTGCCCATGGCAACGGCCAGAAAAACAACTAGGTATTTAGGTGGCTTCCACACCACCTTGCATGGCTTTGGATTGTGTCATGGACTCGAGGATTTCGGCTAGGCCTAAGAAAATTTTATAATGCCCAGCTAGCATCTACTTACTCTGCAACTGTAATTTTCTTTTCAGGCTCGCTCTCGGTTTCAATTTAGTGAACCACATAATCACATATAGTTGTGTTTTGATGTCGATGGCTACATAGAGCTGATGTTTTCCTCCTGATGAAGGAATAGATCGATAGAGTGCTTTAACCATTCCCAATTTTCATTTTTAGGTGTTCTGAAGGTTTAAGATCATTACTTCAATACTAATCAACGATTTTTGAAACATGTATTTATACCAAGACCTCTTAGCATTCATGGATGTATGACAGAATTTTTTTTGTTGAGGATGTACTAGCAACTAGCAAGTAACGGAGGAAAGGGATGATAATTACTACATAAAACCATAAACCAAACAACTTAGGAAAGGTGGTTTTTTGAGGATGAGGCGGTGCTTTGAGTGTAGCGAGTAGTGGGAAGGATTTTCATCCTCTTAATTAGAGCTGGTTTCTGCTATGTGGAAGCAAGATCAAACCTTAGATGTCATGGAATGTACTAGGGATTTAAATGACTTTTAGTTCTAAGCACTCTGAAGCTATAACCTTTAAATTTACATTTCGGCAAGTCTACCTCGTTCCAGTAATTACTATTTCCCAGTTTTATTTCTTTGGAGTTTGGTGGTGATTGGCTTGAATATCATGCAAAAACTGTTCAGAGTACATTACTGTTCTTAGGCTCATGTTTTCATTTCCTGCTTTCGAAACAATACAGCTTTCAGAGGCCTCAGGGGCCAATCCCTTCTTCTATGCTAGGACTAGAGGCTTTTACAGGGAGCTTGGATCACATCGGTGTAGAAGACTATTTGAATGGTGAGGAGTCTTTTATACCAAGTCATTCTTTGATCTGTTACCTTTCTTGAGTTAAAAAAGGGGGCAACTAATTTTGTTATGATTTCTGCAGATCCACGTGATTCAGAAGTGTTCCTGCCTGTGGATATGCATCATGGCATGGAAGTCCGCCTTGGCTTATCTAAAGGACCTGTTTGTCCCACTTTTTATTGATTCGATTATTCTACCAGTGGATTTGAGTTGTGATATGTGAACTTCAACCACAAGGACAATACACTTGTACTAATATGCTGTAGTTTCGCATTGTGTCGAATTTGTCGTTGATTTGGGCAGTCTAGTAGGTTTGAAGGATTAAGATATTATCTTGATGATTTTGGAATTGGATACGACTGATTCTACTTTGTGCAGTTTGGCTTACATAGTTCATGCATGCTGTGTATATCGCTGGCTGTATAAGAAGTTCAAATCGTTATGCTACTATGTGATTTGCCTCATATCCTATCTGTTCATGACAACCTCTCGACTCGATCTAGAAGCACTGAAAGATTATGACCTAGTAATAATCATCTAGTTTCACTCCCAATGTATCCTCGACGATCTATAGACATACTAGACTCATGATTTAACATAACAAAGGGTGGTGTGAATCATTCTAATCATTTTGAAATGTGCGGATTTAAGATCAAGTATTCTGAATGGTATCCTATGTATCATGCTCAACTTGTTCTGAATATATCAGTCTCATGCTAGCTATGATATACATGTTTTCACATAACCATCTTTTTGTATTGTAAATTGTAAATAATCCTGAGGTCAGTATGAATACAGCCCTCCCAGAAAATGGCAGGCCACAAATTTTGTGCTTCATCTGTATATCGGAGTATCACCTTTGGCAGGAGTGATCACGGCCAAAATCACGAAACCTCCCAAAACTACGATCAAAATGCCCATGGAGTTCACTAGCATTGCTTCACTTGAAAATCGTGAAATCACCTTATTAAGTTGAAGGAAGGTAGCCTTTTCCAAGATTCCAGTGGTGGCAGTGGCAATGGCAAGGGCATAGATGTACAATCCGAAGAAAGCATGCCATGGGAGGAGGAAAGCCCGACCACTCCTTGAGCCTCCAGGATACCAAAAACTAAAGAATCCAGCAACCCACTGCAGGAGACAACATCATATATGAAGGCCATACGTTCTCACACTAAAAAAAAGAATGTAATACAGGAAAAGTAAGAGAATGACGAGGAGACCTGGATGCCAAATAGGGATAAGGAGGCAAGACCAAGCCATGAATGAAGGCTATAGAAGTTGTCGATGCCTTTGTCGATATGGTACCTAAGTGCAGCCCAAACCCCAACCACAGCTATAGAGAAAGCTAGTAATTGGAGCGCAAGATGAACCAATTTTTTCCACTGTTTTGTTCCAGGAAGTGTCTTGTATGCAAGCATGGCTGCAGAACGCCAATATCGTGGGGAAATGATCATAATACTAACCTAGCATAAAGCTATAGAAATGGGTGACAAAACAAACTGCTCGTAAGGACAGTAAAATCAGCAGCTCACTTCAAAATTCAAGAAAGAAAACAAAAACAAAGATCTGCGAAAATGATGTCATATTGCACACAACGGTGTTGTTGACTGAAAAGAAGACGTTGACTACAAGTATGACATTATAGGATGAAAAAAGAAGTCATTTCACAAATGGTGTTGTCGATGTTACTGAGGGAGTATACTCAGGTCAGAAGATGCATAGCATTACTAGATCGGAGGGGGGGACTGTATCCATCTACGATTTTCATGCACCAGATATTGAACTTAGCAATGTTTAAAGAGACACCAGGAGTTCATATACAGTGCAGCGACTCTTGTTTTTATCAGATTATTCTCCATTTAAATAGTGGACATTTTGATGAGCCTGAAGTTGAGCAGCTATTTGCATACAAAGTCACAACCCTTAGTTCTAGAACACCATGTTCATGGCAATACCATTTGTAATGTTGTAGTGAAACAGGGCCAGAAAATATTCCTAAAGAAATACTTGAGGAAACAAACAAGTTAATGAATATTGATCAGGGACCCAAAAGAAAAAAAAAAAGAAAAAAAGAAAAGAAAAGAAGTCTAGAGGTACTGACAAGAAGCATAGGAAAGTAAGTTACCTTCTCCATTCAAAAGGACAAGGCTGAGCACCATTAACACGGGGTGGACCTGCAACAAACGAATGAATATCAACCAAAGCCCGAAAAAGAAGAAGAAGAAGCCATACATGCTGCATACATCGTTACCCATAATTTCCTCGCAAAAAGCCATTCAAAAAGCCTGCTGTTTTTCCTTGCAAAAAAACAAATGAATATTTTCCAATATGCAGGAATAAAACTGGAGATCAGAAAACCTGCTACCATAATTTCTACAACTGCTACATGATAAAGTCATAAAATGTTCCCCAGGTTTCTCAGTACGGCAATCGCCGCAGGAATACCTAACTAGACTTGCATTTAGGAAAGTAGGAGTTTCCGATCTGCTAGCAGAAGCTTCGGTAGAATATTGTTCTCAGAGCTTCAAAACACTAATGTTGCACAGTAGTCAAACACAAATCTGTGATTCTTTTTAATGCAGAGAGCCTTGGTGTTACACTACACAACACATAGCGGGCATCACTTCCTCATATAACCTATCAATCTTGTGAAGCCAAGGCACAATGGCGATATCTCTCGATTTTCACCTGGTAGTCAAGGAAACCTCTCCACCACCAACCGCCATCCCACTTGGTAAAGTGGAGAATGAACCACATGAGTCTGGACAAATTATCATAACCACAAACAAAAATTTGAAGACAATCATATTGTCAGCTACTAAACACAAGAATAGACAATTTGCCATTCATATGGCCTTGGCATCTACTTGGGATGAGTTCAAAATCCTCAACCAACTGGCCTGTTTGAGCAAACTCTACCATGTGCCAAAGTTTGGATGCCCTCATCTGCCACTAATCCAATCCCATGTGATGTTGAAGTAGAACCATATTAAGCAATTCCGATATGGATAGCTACTTATCTAGTGTATGAATCGGAGAGTGGACAATGAAAATAACTTTTTGTTGCTTATGGAATGTAATTACTGAAAAGGGAAGGTAATGGGTAAAACTAGACATGAGGAAGATGGCATTATTGCAGAACCCTATATGGCAGCTCATTCAAGCAATCACTAAGAATCTAATGGATTTGAGGAATATGACATTATTGTAGAACCCTATACGACTAGGTGTTTTTTTTAATAAACGAAAAAAGTCCAAAACGAGAAATCTAAGAAATAATAAGGATATGGTAAAAGCAGTAACTCCAGAATGTCTGACCTAATTGCTTGGCATCTTTCCACAAAAATAGTAATCGACTTCTTCATAGCTGAACTGAGCAAATGCATCCATGGATGCTAGATCGTGATTGTATCGATGCATTTCATGTGTAAAAGTAGAACAAAAATGGAATGTCTTCCATTTGAGGAAAAAAGTTCCATTTATATATAAGGAAAAATAGCATTTACCCTCTTGTACTTTTACGTTTTCGCACTTAACTATCCGAAGTTTGTAAATAACCACATAACACCTTATATTTTGAATAATTCCATATAAATCTGGCATAATAGCCCCTTGAAGAAGTTTATTTAGTTATTTATTTATTTTTTGCAGAAAACCTCTTGGAAAGGACCAAAAAAAGGGTCTGCCTATTTTAGCGAAAGGGTGAAAATTTCAAGGGGTTAAATGCACTTTTTCTTATATAGAAATCAATTCAAACAAAATTTTAGCATTGGCTTTTTCTAATAAAATAATTAAAGCCAACTAGCTGCCAATTCAAATATAGTTCTAATCTGGAAAGCTTACAAAACCAGGCAATACGAATAAAACCTTCCACCAAAGAAAAGCATAGTTCAAATCTCACAAATAGAATGGCACTGAGTTAGTCCATCACCTTGAAATAGAAAACTATAGCTAAAAGCAGAATATCAAGAAACACCAAAACTAAATTTGAGTTAAACTAGCTGTGTAAAACCAAAAATATGATCACACAAGCCATAAATTTTTTTATATATCATGAATCCAAAAGATGATGCAAAGACAACCACACGAATATTAGACACCACCCATGATAATCAAAGTAAAATTCACAATGTCAACTGAAACAACACTACCGTGTACGATAATTGTAACATGATCAGCAAAAGACTATTACTCCAACTAGACTCCAGGAAACACGACCCCTTATAGATCTGATCCCGAAGACATTTAGATGTAGAATAATACTCCAACTTTTCTTTTTGACTTATCACAACTTTGACAAGTGTATCCACTGAATTAGCTCATTTCCATATATGTTTAGTTTCTCCTTGTTATCTACAACACTTACTCATGGATGAAATATGAAGATATAAACATAATGCCTCCCTCACTAATTCCTATCGCTCGATTTCCTGTGTCTGCTCTCTGAATCTTCGTCTTCTTCATTCTACATCTCTTATCCACTATGTTCCTCAGTTGTCCTCTCCAAAATTTAGGTTACAGCTCTTCTACTCCTCCAAAATAGTGAGCCATTCGTAGGTACATCAGGGCCACCAACCAATGAAAATACGTCATTATGCCAAGATGGTACTGGAGGCTTCGTAGAATTAAAATCATGTGATTGGTTTGGTATTAATAAAAATAGAAAAAAAAAAAACCTGCATCATGGTTCTCAGATATGTAAAGTGGCATGAGGCTCCAACATTTTTGCATAGCAATTAGTAATGGAGAGCTTTAGGTATAAAGTGCGCTAGGTCTCATAATATCACCTAGGATTCATTGAAGCTGAGATTTAAGGCTAACACAAAGTCACATGGAATCCAATGATCGAATTATATAGGATGCCGAGTATCATGTTTCCACCTCCTACTGACACGATCCAAAACTAGTATTGTAATATGAAACACAAGCTTCCCATCGACACGACAATACCCAATTATTGTGACAAGAATCACCACATATCAAGCAGATGGGGAGGCAAGAATCGATTTTGTAACCTCAACGTCAAACCTGACCTCATAGCACGCCGAAAAATAAACTCTACCAAAATTTAAACCGACCTAGAACGCTCACCAATGTATGTCTAATCTAATCTAAAAATAACTACTGCAATACTCTGAAATCAAGTGCACTTGTACGAGGAAACAAAATCCATCAAGCTCTCCATCCCATTTCCCGACAACAAAATCACTCAATAACCACAAATTCCATCACAACCCATTTGCCAAAACAGAATCCTCCCCTCATCAATCCTATCAATCTTATTCAAAATCCAATGCTCATGAAAAAATAAAAACCAATTAAAGAACCAGTAAAAGAAATTCGAAGATGAGGTGAGATGAGAATTTAGTTTACGTTGAAGATGAGATCCTTGTTGTGAGAGACGAAAGAGAGTCCGCCTCTGAAATGAAGAGTCCACGTCAGCACCAGCGCAGCCACCGCCTCCTCCAGGACACGTATCACTATGCTTGTCGGGAATCTCCGGGAATCCGGCACCGCCGCAGCCATTAGTGGGGACTCCGAGAAGGGAAGTTTTGGAATGTGGTGTCTAGTGAAGTGGGGTTTGTTTGGTAACGAACTACCGCTCCTCTCTCCCTCTCACCTTCGATATTATTCTACAATAATTCGAACACGCTAATTAGAATTAGATTAGAAAAATTATTACCAGTAGGACTCAAAGAAAGTTTCCTCGGGTGGAGGATCGGTTTGTGCGTGCATCTTTCAGACTGGTTCTATTATTAAATGTTAAGAGCTTGAACAAAATTTTTAATTTGTTTAGAAATACTCAATGAAGAAAAAATTCGATTTTTAATTTTAGAGAAACTAATTTTAAAATTTCTTATCCATTTTTAGTGACGGGTTTAGGATTTTGATTCAACGAGGACACCATTACACCAAAAAGAAAAAAAAAAAGAAGGAAAGAAGAAAAGAAACCAATACATATATATGGATGAAGTAAAGACAATCACAATACCATACTACAAAGAACATAGAAAATGCCTTCAATCCAATCCGAATGAACAAAATATGAATTACAAATGCAAATTCATTCTTCAAGGCTTCATATTTTGATTATGTTTGATTATAACATCATCATCAATTGTGTCAAATATCTCTCTCCATGTAAGTCATCATGTAATCATTCCAAAAAATAATCTCTCATTCGATTTCGTAACGTGGTCTTAATAATATTCATTGCATAAAATACTTTTTCAACTATTATTGTTACAATAGGTAAGATCAATACAGCTTCACCAACAAATAGACCAACGGGTAGCTTATATCCTTTCCATTCTTGACCATTCACAATTTCATTCGAATCGCTAAAATCAACATTCAATCTCATGTCTAACAAAAAATTATCGAGCTGATTGTCAAGTATCCACATGTGCGTTTTTTTCATCACTCTGACGGATAGAATTTTGCTAACTCAATCAACTTATTCTTATCAAAAGCAGAGAACGTACTTCGTGGATCAAGACAAACAATGCAACGCATCAACTGAGTATCGACATTATCGAAACGATCATTTAACTCCACCAATTGAGTCAATTACTGCACAAAACAATTCAGCACGACGTCGTGATCTTCCAATCTGAACATAATTATCTTCCATGTTCGACACTTGTGCTTCATGCTTTCTACAAAAAGCACTTGTCTCTTTCAAAAGATCATCAATGTCATTCTCTCTCATGTGTTGTAATCTTACTACTTTTGCGATGCTCATCAGAGTAAGCGCATTTACAAGATCTTGATCCTTCCTCTGCAAAACCTGTGATAAATCATTTGTGCTTTTAAGCAAGCCTGTAGGATGAGACAACCTATTAAGATTATCGAAAAAAGGATTGCAACTTTTCATGCTTCTATAAAAAGTAGAATACACATATGAACTGGATCCTGTTAACCCAAAAGCCTAAGCTGATGGGTTATGGGTTCCTCATATATATATTTTACTTTTTCTATTTCTCCACGGTCGATGTGGGTAAACCTGCTCACGCATATCCTCAACAAGTTGTAACTAATGGGTAAAACAATGGATATAATATGCTGATTTTTAAAACAATCGAAGATTTATTTGAATCATAATTTTTAAAAATGTGTTGTTGAAACACTAACGCTTTTCCGATATAAGTTATGTCTTGGGAGTATTTTCTTAAGTCAGCGTGACCAATGAAAACAATGAAAAGGGGGCACTAATCTTGTTTGCGTACACTATTTTCATTGGGATTTTATAATAAAAGCCTCAATTACAGAATTACAAATATGTGATCTAGCAACTTCCTTGCCTTCTGAAAGATGGTAATGCTATACAACATCGATTGGTGTCAAAAGGACACTTGTATGCTGTTGCCATGATCGCATCATCTGAGGCACGCACTGTGATCTTATATGTTTTCAAGTTCGATCACTGTCATATCACATATGTGTTTTTCCCTATTTTCTGAATTTTCAATTTCTTGAACTTCAAGTTTCTCCTCTTGTCTTGTATTAAATTGATAATGTAGGGAGATCTAACCAAATTGAACATAAAGGATACAAACTCGAATACTCACGAGCAACACGTTCAACTAGAACTCATCTTCTCTGGACTTCGTGATCATGGTATGGGGAAACATGGATAGTTAGGAAGAGCTAAAGACAGAAAGATGGCAAGTAACGATTCAACATGGGTTGCCTGACATTTCATGTGCGTTGATACTCAACTACGCAAACGACATAAACATCAATAAACATGGCTCGACTCAAGAACCTTACAAAAAATGAAAAAACAGCTGTGTGCTTTATTGAAAAGATCTTTCACATTTTAGTATCGAATCAGGTCCAAGGGATCACAGCCACAGAAAATGATGAAAATCTCTGGATAGACGAATCTGTCATACCATAGTCGCCACAAAATCTTTCTGCAATAAGTGAAAGCAAAAGAGCTATCAGCCTTATATAAACTCTGTGCGTGACCATCTAGGACTCCATCGAGGAGGCAGAAGTCCTCCTCCCCGGAGGCCAATGGCACTGTCCGCTGAGCTGACCTGCCCCTGCATGTTCCCATCATCATCTATTCTACCTTGCCGAAAGACTGCTACTTCCAGCCCTAACAGAGTTCTTATTCTCAAGCAATCAGACCCGCAACCAACAAGCAACACAGTTGGCACAAAGCCAAACGTTAGAATATATTACTTCAATAGTGAAGAACATTATCGTTGTAAATAGGAAACTCATGTAATAACTCTAATACATGTTCCATATACTTTATTACTTCAATATACAGAAATTATCACCAAAAACCATAGTCGGGCTGCAGGTATCTATGATTGGGCACAGATGATTTTCACCGAGTCAAGCCCACACCTAATCAACGTGACGAGGCCTTGAATTCTAAAGCCTTGCGGCTGAGATTATCATGATATAACCAGAACAGTTAATGAAGCCAGGACCAAAATCCTGCGTAACTTACATACCAAATAGTAGCTAGGTGGCACTATAAATATTATAATGATCGCCTCTCCCCACATAGCTATAGCCCCTGCCATAGTAAGTTAGTAACGTGATTAGACAGCATTACGACCATGTCCCCGGCCTCGTGTAATCACCAAATGCCTGTCAGGAACATAGAACCCAGCATGCACACAATTAGCAAATCCTATAACACAAAAATGACAGCTATAGTCCAAGATAAATCAAATGATGATTACTGATCAGAACTGACCTAGTCATCATGTTATCCCACCTAAAATGCCAATACTGGCTGCACCAAAACGAGGAATAACAAAGACAGACGAAAGAAGAAAGGAAGGAAAGAAAAAAGAAAAAAGAAGCCAATCCTGCTGCACAATTATTAACATAATGTTCAGAAGAAATGGTATTCTATGTTTGTCTAAGATCCATAATAGACTCCACTTTTACTGCCATTATTTTCCACCCAGGATCTTCAAGGTAGTAACATCAATAGTTGTACGACTTGGCATGCTTACATGATAGTCGGTATGAGTTGAGCAATCAACCTATCCAAAACTCGAGAAGATGATAAAAGACTCTATTACCATGTCGAGAAATCAACTCTTCCATATACTTAAGTTTAGAGTAAAAGTATATAACACCTACGATAGCATTAGTAATAAACGGTTTTTGGAACTGGTTCATAAATCTTGGTTTCAGATGTCAACGAAATTTACTAGCAACACTTTTGGACTTTGGACTGTCTAAGAGGTTTACTATTTGAAAAATACGACAAAGAGGTACTGTTTTATGGAAAAATAATGAACTCCACTATATCTAGAATCATAAAATATTTTTAGAAAAAATCGTATAAAATCGCTAAAAAATTATACAAACAACATCATTTAAAAACCAAAAAAACAAACCGATTAATTAATCGATTCAGTTTTGATTTTGGATTATAAAAATCAAATTGACAAAAAATCGAACCGATTAACCCCAACCAACCCAATTAATACCCTCAGTATCGGCGGGCCTCTTTCCATTTTCATCGAAACCTGGTGGTCTAGCTGATTCAACCACTCTATGGTTTCCTCATCCTTTAAGATTCCAAAGGCTGATCTAATCCTTCTATGTGAAACCTATCTTGAGATGTAAACTGTTGGGTTGGTGCCACGAATCGAGTGATATAGGCTCGGATGATCGGTACATCTCGTGGAAAGCCCTTGAAGGCTGACCCGGGCAGGTGGTTGTGACAACGCCAATTTGCTGTCATTCCCGAGTTGTTTTATTATCTTTCTTATTACTTTGATAGTTTCCTAATACCACTAGGACATTGTCTGGGGTATTATAAGAGGTAAGCCACACACCATACGCTGTTGTACTTCTATTGTCTTTCATGAGAGAGAAACACATAGAGAGTTAGAGATATTGTGAGATTGTAATCTCCTTGTTCACTCTTGTACTCCCTGATTCCTAGTGAATTGATTTTTCTCCATCGTTCGTGGTTATTTGCTCCCATTGAGTTAGGGGTTTCCACGGAGAATCATTTGTGTTCTTGATTTCATCTTGCGATAATTCTAGCAAATTGGTATCAGAGCTAGGGTTTGTAATCGCAAGAGTTTATTGCTGCTTGCAAGATGACTGGAACCAAGTTCGATATTGAGAAGTTCAACCGTTCGGTCAACTTTGGCCTTTGGAAGGTGAAGATGCGAGCGATTCTTGTTCAGAATGGTCTATCAAAGGCATTGCTTGGAAAGGAGAAGAAACCCGCAACGATGACTGATGAAGTGTTTGATGAAATTGATGAAAAGGCCTTATCTACCATCCAATTATGCTTATCTAATGAGGTGTTACATGAAGTAGTGAAAGAAACGACGACGGCTGGTTTATGGCTAAGGTTGGAGTCGCTATATATGACGAAAAGTGTGGCGAATCGTCTATTGTTGAAAAGCAAACTCCATGATTTGAAACTTGATGAAGGTAAACCTTTGAAACCTTATCTTGATGAATTTGACTCTATTATTATGGACCTACAAAACATAGATGTCAAATTAGAAGATGAAGACTTGGCCATTAGGTTGTTGTGTTCTCTACCACGTGACTATAAACATTTCAGAGAAACAATTTTGTATGGTCGTGATGAATTAACTCTTGAAGATGTCAAGAATAACTTGATGCAACGTGAGTTAATGGAAAACCAACTTGTGAATAAAACTGAAAATTCACATGGTGAGGGTTTGGTGGCAACTCGGGGAAGATCTTTTGAGAAGGGTTCATCTAGTGGAAAGAAATCCCAGTCTAAGTCGAGAAACAACAAGTTTAAGAATGTAACTTGTCATGGGTGTTATAAGAAGGTCATATCAGAAAGTTTTGTCCGGAAAAGAAGAACAAGAATTCTGAAAATTCAACTGATGAACACAAGGCTGAGGCTAGTATAGCGTTTGGTGATTATGATGGTGAGGTTCTTACTGCATGTGATTCAGGCTCTAAGATTGATGACAGATGGATCTTAGATTCTGGTTGTTCTTATCACATTAGTCCCCATAGAGACTGGTTCACTACCTACGAGACTGTTCGAGGTGGAGTTGTGTTGATGGGCAATGATGCGGCTTGCAAAGTTGCTGGAATTAGGGCTATTAGAATTAAGATGCATGATGGTGTAGTGAGGACTCTTACCAACGTAAGACATGTTCCTGATGTGAAAAAGAACTTGATATCACTGGGTACTCTGGATAACAATGGATTCCGCTGCTGTATTGAAGGAGGATTTTTGAAAATCACTCAAGGTGCTTTGGTCGTGATGAAGGGGAAACAGATTGGGACATTGTATTAGCTTATGGGTTCTACAGTTGAGGGGGCAGCAGCAGTTGCCAAATCTTCCATGACAGAGACAGAGACAACCAGGTTGTGGCACATGAGATTGGGTCACATGAGTTTGAAAGGGATGACGGAACTCTCCAAGAGGGGGTTATTAGATGGACAGAGTACGGGGTCACTTGAGTTTTGTGAGCACTGTGTCTTCGGGAAACAGAAGAGGGTGAGTTTTAGTGCCGCTACTCGAAACACAAAAGGTACCCTTGATTACATACATTCTGACTTGTGGGGGCCATCAAAGATTTTGTCAAAGGGTGGTGCAAGCTATTTTTTAATCTTCGTCGATGATTATTCGAGGAAGGTTTGGATCTACTTCTTGAAACACAAGACTGAAGTTCTTGAACACTATAAACAGTGGAAGACCTTGATAGAGAAGCAGACAGGTAGACAGGTAGACAGGTGAAACGATTGAGAACCGACAATGGTTTGGAATTCGTTGACTTGTGTTGGAAGGCCACAACAGAATGGGATTGCCGAAAGGATGAACCGGACACTTGTTGAGAGGGCTCGATGTATGTTGTCACAAGCAGGCTTGAGTAGAGAATTTTGGGTGGAAGCAGTCAACATGGCTGCACACTTGGTGAACTGTTCCCCAAACTCCTCTATTGGGTTGAAGACTCCTGCAGATATGTGGTCGGGGTCTCCTGCAAATTACTCTAATTTGCGGATTTTTGGGTGTCCTGCATATTCATATGTGAACAATGGTAAGCTCGAGCCGAGGGCCAAGAAGTGTATTTTTCTTGGCTATACTACTGAAGTAAAGGGTTTCAGATTATGGGATCCCGAAGCAAGGAAGTTCTTGACAAGTAGAGATGTAACCTTCAACGAATCTGTTTTTCTTCGTGAAAAGACATCTTGTACATATGGTACACCGAAAGAGGTGGAGAAGGAGATTGATGATGATTTTGAGAAGGTGGAGTGGGTGTCGTCCGACAAGGATAGTGATGACGAGGTCTTGTCTAATCCACCCATTGACAGTGAGCAGGTGGAGACATCAAATGCTCTTGGTAGGGGGAAGAGAACTAAAAAGCCTACCAAGAGATTTGACTTTGAGGAGATGGCTGCATATGCTTTGTTAATTGGTCAAGTGATTGATGTGGATGAGCCGTCTACTTACAAGGAAGCTACTACTTGTAAGAACTTGACTAAATGGCTCACGGCTATGGAGGAAGAGATGCAATCTCTCCATAAGAATGAAACGTGGGAACTTGTACTACCACCACCGAAAAAGAAAATTGTGAGTTGTAAGTGGGTATACAAGTTCAAGGAAGGCACTCCCGGAGTGGATGAACCACGTTGTAAGGCTAGAGTAGTGGCTCGCGGGTTTACTCAAATTCGCGGAGTTGACTACAATGAGATTTTTTCACCCGTCGTAAGACACACATCTATTCGTACTTTGTTAGCTCTTGTTGCTATGCAGGATCTTGAGCTTGAACAACTTGATGTGAAAACAGCTTTCTTGCATGGAGAGCTTGAGGAGGAAATCTACATGCATCAACCGGAAGGGTTTGTTGTCGAAGGAAAGGAGGATCATGTGTGCCGTTTGAAGCGGTCCTTGTATGGCTTGAAGCAGTCATCTCGACAGTGGTATAAGAGGTTTGATACTTTTATGCTAAAGCATGGGTTTTCGAGAAGTGAGTATGATAGCTGTGTGTACTTGAAGTCTTGCAAAGATGGGTCATTGATATATCTTGTGTTGTATGTTGATGATATGCTTGTTGCCGCAAAAGATATCAATGATGTGAATAGGGTGAAAAAGATGTTAAAGAGTGAGTTTGAAATGAAGGATTTGGGAGCCGCTAAAAGGATCCTTGGCATGGAGATCATAAGGGATCGGAGAAGGAAGCGTTTGTACTTGTCTCAAGAAAAATATGTGAGAAAGGTTCTTGAGAGATTCAATATGAAGGATGCCAAGCATGTTAGCACTCCTTTGCCAGCTCATTTTAAACTGTCAACTTTAGATTCACCCAAGTCTAAAGGTGAAATTGAGTATATGTCAGGTGTTCCATATTCAAATGCTGTCGGGTGTATTATGTACGCCATGGTGTGCACTAGGCCAGATATCGCTCAAGCTGTGAGCGTTGTGAGTAGATTCATGGCAAATCCCGGAAAACAACATTGGAAAGCCGTAAAGTGGATCTTGAAGTACTTGAAAGGTACGCCTAATGTTTGCATTGAGTATGGTAGATTTAGTGATGGGTTTATTGGGTACTGTGATTCTGACCATGGTGGAGATCTTGATGAACGAAAGTCTACCGGAGGGTATGTGTTCTGTCTTGGTGGGTCGACAGTTAGTTGGAGGTCTGGGTTACAGGAAGTTACCGCTTTGTCTTTAACAGAGGCGGAGTATATGGCCATAACTGAAGCTTTCAAAGAAGCTAAATGGCTTGGAGGGTTAGTTCGTGAGTTCGGGTTGAATTAAGGTGCTCCTGAGGTTCATAGTGATGGCCAAAGTGCTATTCACTTGTCGAAAAATCAAAACGTTTTTCATAGACGAACGAAGCACATTGATATCAGGTACCACTATATTTGTACTACTATTGCTGCAGGTAAGGTGGTGTTGAAAAAGGTGGGTACGGCTGACAATCCGTCAGATATGCTAACTAAGCCGTTGCCAATTACCAAGTTTAAACATTGTTTGGACTTGGTTGGTGTTGATGGTCATTGAGGCCCTTTGGGGCGGGCTCCCTGTTTGGAGCAGTTCTTGGAGATGGAGTTTTTTGTTCGTGTTTCTATTATGAAGGTTGTGTGTGTTGAATCGTGTCAAGGTGGAGATTTGTTGGGTTGGTGCCACGAATCGAGTGATATAGGCTCGGATGATCGGTACATCTCGTGGAAAGCCCTTGAGGGCTGACCCGGGCAGATGGTTGTGACAACGCCAATTTGCTGTCATTCCCGAGTTGTTTTATTATCTTTCTTATTACTTTGATAGTTTCCTAATACCACTAGGACATTGTCTGGGGTATTATAAGAGGTAAGTCACACACCACACGCTGTTGTACTTCTATTATCTTTCATGAGAGAGAAACACATAGAGAGTTAGAGATATTGTGAGATTGTAATCTCCTTGTTCACTTTTGTACACCCTGATTCTTAGTGAATTGATTTTTCTCCATCGTTCGTGGTTATTTGCTCCCATTGAATTAGGGGTTTCCACGGAGAATCATTTGTGTTCTTGATTTCATCTTACGATAATTCTAGCATAAACAAAGGTCTTCCTTCCGGAGAAAAGGCCGATTTATACACTTATCAATCTATGGTCTTATCAATCTATGCTCTCGTCTGCAGCCCTTTCTTCTTTGCTTTCTGTTGTATATAACGTTGTTCTTGTAAATAACAGCTTACAATCAGTACTAGGACTAGTTCTCATCTCTCACAAGTCTCAAGTCCTCCTGCTGCTACTGATAGCTCTCCGGGTTACCTAAAATATAGCAGTATGTTCATGTCCCTCCCGAAAAGAAAAGCGGAGGAAGTCGACTGGCAACGAACATAATTAGTTTTTAGTTTGAATATATATCGAAATTCCTATCTTAGACTTCTCTTGAGAAAGCGTCTAACCGAAGCTAAAGAATTTCTTATGTTTACTCAAGACGAATCAAACCCTTTCTTTTCTACAGCTACGGCTTCCTTCTCTTATGATATTGATAGTAGCCTTGCTCCGAGGGAATACGCTATGCTACCAGCAATCTCAAAGCTAAGCGCTCCTAGTCTCACAGGCTAATGCAAAACCTATTTTTCAAAGACAGTATGCCCCGATTGCGTTTAGAACAGAATTTTTTGGTACCGCTCGTTTTGCAGTTAGTGTCAAGGTGGCAATAACATCTTATTCTTTTCTTGCAGAACCTTGGTGTCAGTCTGTGCTTGCTGTCATGCTGGAAAAAGCAAGGGTCGGTTTACCCTACTATTGGATTTAAATCAATGACTCTAGCCGTATGAAAGCGAAACTCTAACCGCTGTGTCAAGTAGGATGAGTTAAGTCTGAGAAAAGAGACCCCGCGTAACCAGAGTTCCCCTTACTATACAAGAAGGGCAACAATGCTAAGAAAGAGAAAACAACGTTCTAGCTCACTATATGAAATGAGACAGCGGCTAGCACGCTAAGATCAACCACTTAGGCAGGGGCGACAACATGTAGCCAAGTGAAGCATGGCCCGATCTAAGAACTGAAATCGTTCTTTTACGTCATCTAAAAAAGAAATTGAAATAGAATACGTTATGTCAAAAGAAGGATCTTCTTCTTATACTAAATTAGACTAAAGTGGAATGCATTTCTCGATATGGTTCTCGAAACAGTCTGAGTCTAGCTGATTCCCGAGTTGACCAATGATAGGATAGATAGGTAGGAATGGCACGATAGAGCCAGGCTTTGTTAGAAAGTTCTCATTTGAGAAGCGATTCTTTGATGCATAACCTCAGTGATAGACGACCACCATCGCTCCTTGAATATCTTATATAAGATCTGACTCTAATCAGTTTGATAATAAAAGAGAGATCAAATTTTTACCAGCATAAAGCAAGAAGAATGTAAGCCAATTAGCAAAGATCAAGCGAACTCACTCGACCGTCCTAGACCAAAGACTGAACCGAACCGAGCTCTGTTGCGTCAAACTGACGCTATGTCTTTATAGATTCTTGATGGAAGCTCTGAGTTCACAGAGGGCTGCTGCAGCTCCTGGTCGAGTGAAGGTCTTTATCTATCTAAAACAGATAGAAGAACCGAGTGACCGGAGAGGCTGCCTGCCATACCATTGGGGCGAAGAAGTTGAGTCAATTCAAGAGAATGCTTTTATCTATAAGAGAAAGCGACGGGATAGGGTCAGTTTACAAGGACCTCTAGGTTACCACATCCTTTGATTCTCTGATTGTAGAAGTTACTCCTCATAAGATGGACTTCATATCTTTACACGTATCTCTTGGACAGTTCCAATGCGGTTGAGAGAAGCCGACGGAGCCAATGAATGATCCTGTTACTACGGGACCAAAAGTCTTGAATCCAGGTTCAAACGAGGGGGCTCGGTGGGATAACCACTTCCATCAAACGAGTTCCTATGGTTATGCCGAAGCATTCTAGCTGAATGCACGAACCAAACAAGACATTTGCCATTTTGACAAAACGGTCTCTCCATTCCTTTGTGCATTGCAAAGATCCAAACACCACCTCAAATCGTAGGCTACAAAGATGAAGCATGAAGAATATGGAACATATTATTCGATTCAGCCAATGACCGGCTACTTGATCGCAGAACTGAAGCAAAGGGTAAAACGAAATGGATTACTCTTTTCTACTATAGCACAAACAGAAGCAATCATGCCATTTACTTTTACGCATTGATATTCATTTTCAGCAAAAGCATGTGCAAGCCCATCGTCTCCAACCAAGAATTTTTCCAAATCCTACTAGCAGCTCCTCCCAGAGCCTTTTGTTGTATATGCAGAGACTGAAGGGTTCTAGAAATGGTGCATCTGTTCTCTTTCAATTGAAGCCAAAAGCTTCTCTGGTTCCAGTTCTTTCTTTCGTTATGGCAATGTGTAGAAAGAACAGCATCAGAAAGGGCTGATCTCATGCGCCAGCTTCAGAAGGATCTCGGGGACAAAGCGTCTATTTGGAGGTGCTATGGCATCTTCAGCAAGAGCTTCTGCATCTCCTGCGTGTATGACGGAGAGCAAATGGCAGAACATCTCGTCTTTACCACCCCTTAATGGATCCTGCAAACAATATCGGATTGTTTAGGTGACCAACGCTCTGTGATGATCAATAACTAGCAGAGCAGTTCTTTTCTGAATGTTCAGGCCAAAGCAAGATCATCCGGTTCACAACAGTTGATGAATGTATAAAAAGAGTGATCAGAAAATGTAGTAGAGGACTTGGGCGGTGAGACTTGAAATACGAGCAGCACATTAAGGAGGCATTCACATCACCCTAGGCTGATAATATGCATCTTCTGGAAAATTTTCACGCAGAAATATGATACTAGCTTAAGACATCATGACCTGTGAAGAGTGATCACTTACTTGGAGAAACAAATCCGTATGGGTTTTCCCATCAAATAAAATTAGTTCAGCCTCCGCATCAACACTTCTGAGAGCATCTACAAAATCTTTGCTGCATTTATAAGCGAGTAAAATCATGAGCAAGGAAAAATGAATTAGAGCAGATCAATTCAAACAAAGCAACAAATTTAGCGATTGTAGCAAGTAATCCACTGCATTGCTTTAGGCAATCGCAAGAGGCAGGAAAAAACAAGGCAGTAGAAGAGGCAACAAAACATAACAAATGAAGGTCATGAGATGCCCAGTTATATTAATATGGATCTCATCCAATCTCCTTCGGAAGGTCGTGATAGTGGGGGGAATTTTTTTTTGCCCATTCTGGGGGAAGGCAGAGCGGGGAGGGGGGGGGGTGTGGCGATGGAGGATAAAAAGGTACAGCGCCAATACTAGAGAAGAAAACATCATTTCTCAACTCAGAATAAGTTGGAGATCCGAACAAAATAAATGAGCACATCATATACACTGTTCTGGTTCCTCCTCCTCAAGTTCAACATAGAGAAGTTGTCTCCCCTACTGCGGTTCTTACGTTCAGTGTTGGTTCCCTGCAATCCTCTGGCATGGGAGCACAACTGGCCCAAGCTAATGAGTAAAGACCATGCTTCATGAATCACCAACTATACACTATGCCTATGTTAACTAAAAGGAGGGCTAGTTGTGGTTTCTCTCCTTGGTTGCTCTCTTTGTTATAGGTGGAATTAAGGATTGCATTAACAAATCACGTGAGTTCCTACAAGGAACCCAATAGGAGTGAGAGTTCCCGGTTGGAGAGCCTATAAGAGAGTGTTTAGCATTCTTCGTTAACTAAATAAGAGAAGATAGAGTGAAATGGAAAAATCACTAACTCATGATTGAAGAATAAATGAAGGCAGATACTTAAACTATCTTACCAAAGGCTTGTTTCATACGTCTGATGTCTCTCCCATTAAAAAGAAGCACAAACTCACGTAAGACACGGAAAGGAAAAACAAATCAAGAAAAAGAGTAGGACCTAGCATTGCATGGGATAGAATAATCGGCAGTTCCATGGAACAGGATGATGGGAGGCAACAGCGAGACTGCCTTTCGCGAAGTCTTTTCTTGTACCATATATTCAGGAGAAAACTTCCCGAGGGATTCTTCTCCTTCCATGATACTGCAGTACAACATCCAAACCATGAGTTGAGCACCGTTCAAGTAGATCTCTAATCAACTAAGAAGAATATAGCTCCTTCATAAGGTAACCGGGTCTCACTACCATCCAAACATAGGGTCAGATGCTCCAGGAAATGCAGTCTCCACCTTACCCCCATCCCAACCCACATACACAGGTAGCAAGAACCAACAGAGGCAGCCAGATAAGTAGAATAAACAACATTGTCTGTGTTTTTGCAAGAAATAAGAATGCTTCATATGTAGCTCATAATATCAAACATACTGTCGAAGCAAAATATTTACACCCAACTCCACCCCAACTACCTGAGTTAATTTTATGAAAAATATGCCTTCATTTTCAATATTCGTAGCAAGCTTAAAGCAAAAATATATTAATTAAATCAATTAATTAATTAAAAAGAATGCCAGAATGTACTCGAAAGCTTGGAAAAATAGATACCTCAAGAAGATTGAGCGGTAAAGGCCTCGATTATCAAAATGGTCAACCAAACCAAGCAAGTTGTACCTGATGAGTACAGTTGGAAAAGCAACATTAGCCAGAGTAGAAACAAACTAGACACAGAAACAGAAGTTTCATGGCATCTGTAGAACCAAGGTAATGCAATGGAAATATAAGATAAAAACCAGAGAAGACAGGAATTCGCAGGGAGAAGATGATTTACTAAAAGGTGCCTGCCAATAGACCAAGGTGCTCTAACCTATGATTCTTAATTCTTTGATTGCAAAACAATTTGGATGACCCTTCAAAACCTGTTGAGTGCGGAGCTACTTTGTGGTGGTGAGTCCGTCGGCGAAAGCTGACTTAAAAAGGTACTCCGGATTTGCGGACTATTCGGTTGACCAAAGAGAAATCCTTCGGGACTTCCTTTAAAAAAGAAACAATTTGGATGACCTCCGTAAATTGCGGTGGAAAGTATATTTCTTTGACACAGAAAGTTTACTAATGATGGGCAAGTTTTTGTTTCTTATAAAGCCAAAGTGTTTAACAAAACTATAATGATAGGGTTGATATTGTAAAATGGGACTTACCCTGACTAATAGTCATTATCAGGCTGGACTCTTAAAAAATAAAATTAAACAATGAAATTCCCCTAGGTTAAAATAAATAACACAACGTTCTATATTTAAGTTCTGCCGATGAATTTTTCAATCAGTTCAATAAGGTACCAACTATTGGTCAGCCCAAGTCAAACATGCAGGCACTTAAATTTGAGAATGACGAGAACTCCTCTTCCAAAAAAAAAAAAAAAAAGACAAGAAAAGAAAAGAAAAAACAGGGAAAAACAGGTTCTGTGATTTCATACCCGCCTGATACACCAAAATAACATTTTATCTGTGAAACAGACCAGGAGTTAGTCTTGCCCTCAGATTCTTTCATTGCTTGGTCCACGAGGGCACAAGCTGAAATGTGTGCACCAGCTGATTGACCCATCAAATAAATTCTGCATTTAGTTGAGCAACTAGTCAAATTTCATTTCCAAAAGAATCAGGTCTACATCAGAAAGAAGAGAAAACAACCTGTTAGGATCACCACCATATTCAGCAATATGACTACAGACAAATGAGATTCCTTGAGACACATCTTCCACCATGTCACTGATCGTTCCCTGCGGAAAATTTCTGCATGCAACGCGCAAGATTCAGAATAAACAAACACTCGACAACTAGCATAAAGGTAACTAACATTCAAAAGACAAAATCTTGTAATTTCATTTCCAGCCACAAAATGAAGAATCAGTTATGATATGTTAACAGCTGATAAGTAAATTGAGAGTGTTGCATCTAACCCTCTCTGTCGAAAAACCTGGATAATTATTCGACATCAAATGGACTACCCTAAATGAACATTCCATGGTGGGGCATTCTTATCCGACATCCAATGATATGCCCTTATGTACAGTGTGAGTTGAGCAGTAGAGATATGGTTCAGTTCATCCAATAACTTAATAATATTTCAGCTCGTAAGAATAATATCCAACAGCCACACAAATATTGCTTCTCAAAGTTTGTCGTAAGATCAAGAGCATGATGAACAAATGAAGCCAAAGTATCAGCAGATGCAGATTGCGAAGCTTGTGACACATCCAAAGTGAAGATAGTCGCTACCTTGAAGGGGAAAACCTTGTAATTGCAATTGATTATCATGGATTTCACCCTAGCGGTTTTTCCCCAAGTACTGGTGTTTGATTTCCTTGATTATGATCAAAGTGTCGATCTTTGTTCAATTGGATTGAATTGAACTTGGATTCATCAAGTATTTGCGTGATCATCCATAGTCGACAACATAACACATCCAAATCAAACGACATTGCTACATATCAGTGACGTCTTCAACGTTTCAAAACCACAGTAGATCTCAAGGTTTCTAGTTCAACTTAAAGTAAAACACTAGTCTCGGGTTTGAAGTAGAAAGTTATTCTGCCAATGCCAAATGTCAAAAGCCAAAAGAAGCTTTCACCAGACAAACCTGGTTCAACCCTGACCAGATTTCAGAAACTTGCAAAAATGGCCAAATCAATGACAAAACACTAGGAGAATTCTAGGTACACAGATTTGACATGTAGATAGTTTAGCTTCCAGTTTATGAAGAAACTTAATGCCACAAGAAAGTTAGCAAGAAAATGAAGCAATGAGCAATATACATTTTAACTGCTCTCCCTAAACTAGTCACCTGTAGTCGAGGCATGCTACTATGATATCCCTTTTTGCCAATTGCAGTCCCAGAAGTGAACCCCATGCTTTATACCTATATCACCAGAAAGTAGTAAACCAGAAAGATTAACAGCACTGTGAGAAGGGATATTGGGTTTAGCATCGAGGCTACTTTAGATAAGAGGAGAACAGAGCAAATGACAAGGATAATAGAACGAACACCATTTGTTCCACAGTTGCAGCACTACAATATTTTGCTCTTTGTGTACAATAATTTGTTAATTGTGTACGATAACTTTGTATGATTAAAACATAATATACACGAGACAAATTTCAGTTACAAGAAGCAAAATACTGTAATACAAAACCAGTCGGTTGTTGCATGCAGCACAAATTATTTCCTCTTAAACACATTAAGGTGTGTTGGGGCTGTAGTAACTGCAACATACTGACTGCAGCGAGTACTGCAAGTTTCACTTTCTATATTGCAATTGATAAATATATGTAAGTTGAGAAAATACACTCAAGCGTTATGCATGTAATCTGACTCAAACTTATAATATAGCTTTATCAAGCTACAGTGTAAAAAGTGCATCTTGCATTACTTGCTGCAGCCAGTAGGCTGCATCCACTGCAGTCTCGTATTTTTGAATATTTTTATATGCGAGATTTAATTAAAACACAAACAAATTTATAGCTATTGTTGTAAGAGACCAGTAAATGAAGAGAAAGATGCATTGAAAGGCTGCTTCAACTAGACAAGCAGGTTTACTGAAGAGTTGAGACCGAACCAACAAAATTAATCGCAGTATAAACCAGACATAAAAGCCTAACAGAATCTTCCAAGACTTGCATGGCCTCACCATTCAAATGTGCACATGATTGAAAAATGATGTGGAAAATGATAAAGAATAAGCTCTAAGGAGTACTTTCATAGCATGTTTGACATTCCAACAGGAGTTCATTAACTCCTGAAATAAACTCTTCATTATTAACTTCATCTTTTCAGTCCATCAAGAATTATTTCACATCTACTGTGGGCTGAATCCTGTTTTTCTGGCATCAAATGCATTAAAGATACTGCTAATGCTATTCTTCAGTTTTTCAACTCAAGTTATAGATTATCACGCACCCGATAATCCAGGCTCCACCAGTCACAAAGATCAGCACCGGCTTTTGTCCATCAGAATCTTTTGGAAGATACAGATCCAACCTGCAAAACGTATAGTCACAAATAAAGGAAAATGCCAGGAAAAAGAACTAGAGGAGAAGAATTAGAAACGAAACAAGCTATTTATCAGAACTTTTTTAAGTACATGCTAGATACAAAGGAAAAAGATGCCGTACAGGAGAAACAGTGATGTTGTGTTTGGATTGATAAAATGATGCTAGGAGAAAGTAATAAGCGATTGTCTAGAATACCGGGTTATAATGGAAATTCCTTAATGTCTGTTTGGTTGTTATGTCGGAATGGGATTCCTAAGATGTAGTTGTTTCTTTTTTCTTTTTTTTTTTAAAAGATCTCTTTTGCATTCCATTCCGGATGAAATGGATCCACTCATCTAAGCCAAAAATGAAAATCCTCGTTTTGGGAGGAATTGTATTCGAAATGGAATCGACTATTTCACCAAGAAAGAGTAACCAAACAACTTTTTTCCTCATTCTCCCAGAGTAAATGGCTCCATTTCACCTCCATTCCATCAATCCAAACACAACAAAAGAGCAAGATACCTATTTCTTGGTTGATCTCCATAAACAATACTTCTTCGAACCTGGCTGGAGAAGTAGTAATAATATCCCACTGCAGCAAAGTTGTAAAGTTGCCCGTTTCATTGGCATTATTTCAGAAAATAATCTGCAAGAAATAGCTGAGTAATGCATCTAGAAGAGTTTCTATAATTCGACTAGAAATTACAATTTTTCTCACCTCGGAAGTTCCCTCTTTGGAGGGACTGTCGCTTAGTTACTTGACCAAGTAAGGTCTAGACAAAACTATGCGGTAAGTACTGCATATTTAGGAAAAGAGAACAGGAGAAAAGGTCCACTCTCCAGGAAAATGAAAGCATTGCCTTCCAAGTGCCAAGATACTACTTTAAGAAAAATTATTTTGCATCGCCTTCAAGTGCCACGATATTTCTCAAGTGCATAAGTAAGAAATGCATTATCAGCATGTGTATCACACAATCAGAGCAATATTGACACGAGCTAGATTTCAGGGGAAATAGTGACACATGTCAAAGAAATGGAAATGTGGACGAGTTTAAAACCAAAACTACGCAGGAAGTTCCTTTGGTTGTCATACTATGCCACTAACCTTGAAGAAACCCAGGCATTAGTAGCAAAGCATAACAGCCAAGCGCGAATAACCTCGTTAACCACCGATAGCCTACCCTGAATCAAAATAAATGATCAGATATATATTTTTTTTTTTTTTTGTAAGAATCCAACAAGAACGAAATGATAAGCTGCTGAGACGTGTCAGAGAAAAAGGAATGCAAAGAACAAAAAATTTGTTAAGAGTTGTTAGACCTTCATTCGAATGAAGCGAACTTCCACTAGACTAAAAAACAGTGCCAGAAGAATAATTAAGTACCACAGAGGTTGATCAGATGACAGTATTTTGACACTTCATAAAATTGAATATCAAACTATTGAAACAAATGGTATACAAAACTCTGGAATATAATGGTGGTCTATTTTTAGATAATTGGGAATATAATGCTGTTCCGTACAACTTGTCTGCATAACACTACTGATCTTTAGTGGTTATAGTATCCAGATTGGTGGCACACGTACTAAGAATAATCTTCAGGTAGTAGGAACTAAAAAGCACAGATATAGACAAACCGCCAACAGAAGATCAGATTTTTAGCTTAAGGCAATGGAGAGCATGGAAAGCTAGAAGTAGCCAGGGCATCAGTTGACTTAACAAACACAGCAACTGATGACCATCAGTTGACTTAACATACCTAGCAAATGGTGCCTAGAAAACTGGATTGATGTATGATTGCTTAAGAGAACAGAGTCAACCCCAAATAGAAGTGCCCACATCTCGAGTCCCAAGCAGCACAGCCTTAACTTATTGTTTTTAACAAAAGCTATACCCCACAATTCACAATAGATCCCAGACAAGAACTTGGTTACCATCAGCCAGTTCACTACAGCACGAGTATAGTATCTCCACTCGCCACACACTACTAGCACAGAACATATCAATACTCTACAACACAATCAAACAGTAAATCGCCTCGACCATATCTGCTAACCACTCCACTCCTCCGATAAAAATAAAAATAACACAAGAAAAGAGCGTGGTTTGCAACAGTCCTTGCACGTTTTTGGGGGTTTACTTATCTCCTTTCTTCTTTTTCTCGTTTCCATATAAGAAGGGAGAATAGTTCCAGTCCAACAAACTCGCATCCAATATCCAAACAGGGCACACTCCCCAATAAGAAAATGAAAATGACTACTGTTTTGTGCATCCCAAGGACAAAGTCCAAGTTTGATTCCCAATGACACCATCACGCAGAAGACCATAACAGCTATTGCTGCAGTCAGCAGTATGTGACAAAACCATCTTATCCTATCCATAACATTGAGAACATCAACAAGTTCTAAACCTGACATAATCATCATCAATACTTAAGAAAGCAATCACAAGTCGACTTCACTCATTTCTCAAACTGAAGTCACTACTCTTCATCAATTCTTCTTCCCTCAAACTTTTTCAACTGTAAGTCAATTCGCAACTTCATAAACACCAAATGAATATCACACAGAATGGTGGCCCTTTAGTTTTTTTTTTTTTAAAACATCATTTTTCAAACTTTCTCTTTCATCCGATGATTTTGTATATCAGCATGTGGAGCCACTGAATATCAACAGACGAGAAAGACAGTCTCAGACGGACTGATGATAAGAGACATCCCAGTAGTAATCTTCCTTTGTCATGTTGATCAGTGTGCAGTCCATGCATACCAATTGAGGGTCCCATTTTTCGGGGCTAAACAAATTGCTTATGGATCCCTTTATGCGTTACAGTTTAAATAACCACAGCCACTTGAAAAAATATCATTCCTATAAACCAAGGCCAATAAGATCCCTTGTGACGTTATGGTCAAAGCTTGTTATAAGATTTTAAGTCATATACTAAAAGCTAAATCCAATAGAACCTTCATTTCTCCAGGAAGCTGCCTATAAGCCAGTTCCATCCACTTACAAGCCCAGACAAACAAACCTGAATCAACTAACATTGATTTCAGCTCCAACAAGCTCAATTAAGGCTATTTTTGTTAGATATAGACTCAGCGTGTTTTCCACCATTAATTCGAATTTATGATAAAACTGATTCCTCGATAATTCTCATCACGTGGTAGAGGTTACTTGTCCCTAAGCCAATAAAAAAACGAGATCAACACGAACCAAATCCAAACCCCAAAACGCGTACCCGAGATAACTAAGGAGACTGAAACTGAGACTGGTAATCAAATACGTCTCAGCCGCCGCGTGTCCGAAATCATCCCTAAACGACTGCTGCCTCGACGGCGGCGTCCGCGGCCGCAACCTCGAATCCTTCCCCGCCACTTTCCTACGCCTCCACTCCGTCGTCGCCGTCGCCGTCGCCACCAGCGGCTCCGTTGTTTCCGTGAATCCGATCAGAGATTCCGACTCCGGCGATTTCGATTTCGATTTCGTCGTTGCCGTTGCCATTTTGGTGTGATCGGGTGTGATGAGATGTTGTGGGATAGCGTGCGCTCGACATTTGTAATGGTGGTGTGTGTTGCTGTAGTGTGAGAGAGAGGGGGAGGAGAGAGAAAGGAGATGCCGTGATTGTGGATCCATGTGGTCCAATGCGTAACCGTAACGGCATGATCTGGGTGGGGGAAAGCTATTTTGATGTTTTTCGCTCTTGTACGTTAGTCTAGCTTTATGTGCTGTTTCTGGAGTGATCTCGACGAAGTTGTGAGGGAACATGCTCCATGATAGACTGCATAGTGTTCATCACCTGAAAAAAAATTTATACCCTTTTATCTCATTAATTTTTTTTTCGTTTTATAATTTTTACATTAAATTGATTTGATATCAGAATTTAGGAAGTGTACTTAGTCTACTGTCCAACCTCAACAGCATTTGTGCTGTCTTCAAACAAACACGGTTCTATCACAAAATAAGTAAAAAAGAAATATCTATGCCACTGCTATTTTTTCCTCACTCTTCGATTTCTTATGTTGTCCTAGCGATAGCAGGGTATCCTCTTCCATAATTTAGATATAAGTTGAATTTTGATTATTTTATTTGTTTATTTATGAGAGGAGAGAGTGAAAGATAAAAAAGAAAAAGATAATACGATAATATAATGTGACAGAAAGTAAATGGAGAATTATATTTTTAATGATATAATTTTTTCAAATGAAAAAATATTATAAATGTTGTTTGATATTCCGATTTGACAAATCGTTGTAAAAATTATAAAATGAAAAAAGTAATGATTTGATTTATGTATCTATTGAGATAAATTTTTATCTCAACCGTACGATAATTGAATATTGTTTTTCGCAAATTCATTACGATATATCAATAATAATTTAACTAATATATTTTAATCGCATGTATATTACGGAATGATTGAACATTATATCATAAGAAAATATATCTTCTCAAAATATATATTAACTAATAAAATACATGATGATGTTAATTTTAACGGAAGTAAAGGAGAAGTAAACAAAACAATATTTCCATAATCTCAGTTTGTATTGTCTAACCTCTGGTTAGGAACGAATTCCTTATCACAAAGGTAAACTTTGTTGATTGGAAAAACATTGCATATCTCAAAAACACTCTTGGTCACATAATATATATAACATCGATACGAAAATTATATATCAAAATGAATTTTGATTTATGTTATGTGATCATGAAATATTTTTCAACACCTACTGTACGTGTAATACTAAAGGTAATATTTTCGTTCTATTGTTGAGTGGTACCACTACTTTGGGATCAAATTTGATGTCAACAAATACGTAATCAAATTGTCACAATAAAAAATATAGACGAAGGAATACATGATCTCACTTCTCAGGATCTCCCACACGTCTCCAGATTACTTCAACTGTTCAAAATTGGCGAGTCACGATCAGTCTTTCTTCTGTTCGAAGCAAAACCAATTTTGGTGGTGTCGTGTGTGGTTTTGGCACAAACACTATCATATAATCTGTGACGTCAAAATCAAATGCATATATACCTTACACGTTGATTACAGCTAATCAACTTGTAACGTTGCGTTAATTGCTATTAGTGGTGATGTTGATGTCAGTTTGTCGAGTGTTTAACTGCTCAAATAACAACCAATCCATGATTTACGTTGAATTCGTTTGATTAATATAAAAGGCCGGAGAAATATGCGGAATGAGGGTTTGCGACGTAAAGTAAAAAGGAAAGAGAAGGATGAGCTTTTTCTCGCACAAAGTGGAAGCGAGAGTCAGTATAGCAAGCTGACTTTGACTTACTTGAACAGGTGAGAGGTGGAAACTTGCAGGTGTGTTTCTGGCCGGGCTTTCCTGAGGTATCTAATAACCTTGCTTTTGCTCGCTGCTTTCAAGGCATTGAAACCTCTAGTGGCTGACAACTAGAGGTTTTCCTGTGAGCTTAGATCATCCTTTTCACATCATATGCCCAGTCAGTGCTCCAGAAAAAAAGTGATTTGGTATGAGTGTGTGCCTTCTAACACCTTAGCATAATGAATTATGAAGCAAGTCTGATCAATAGTTACATATTTTATTTATCTTTTTTATCTTAATAAAATTGAATGACAGTTAAATCAGTAGTCATCTTATGTGGATAAAAAATAATCTAATATAGATCAAAATCAATCTTATTGTAAAATGAGTAGTCATATTTATACTTGATACAAAAAAAAAAAAAAAAAAAAAAATTGACATCTATTGCTTCAATATTTGGTTTGTCCTCAAAAGTTTCAATCATGGTAAATCTTCTCACGATTATAACATTCTTAGTTTATCGATTACGATTTAACAATATACATGATAATCTATGATTTTTTCAATTAAGTTTTCAACACGTGTTATGCTTCCAACGAAATGCTCAACTACTTTTTCACTGGAAACTTTTTTCCTGACATTTTTATTAATTTTCCAACTTTATTTTTTGTCTAACTCTTGATTAAAATATTTTCCAACTTAATTCTCCAACGTGTCAAAGTGTCAAACCGTGATAGTTTGAGAAGTTTGTGTGCAATTTTCTCTATTGTTGCGGGGCAAATTTTGAAATGGAAATCAAAATGAGAGTTGTGGGTGGAGTCGCACTTATAAGTTGCAACGGACTATGCTACTAATACAACTCCTTGTTTTTTCCAATGGGCCCAAAAAAGCCATTGGATTCCTGATATTACACCAACCAAAAACCACTCAACAGAACAGAACCATTGAGCCCAACCCAGAAACTTATCTGACTCAGAGAATCAATCCATTTCATCATCGCTTTCTCAGAAACGAAATCCAGTTTCTGCGGTCGACAGCTCTTCCATGGCGATATCAAAAACAGAAGCAGACGACAACAAAATCACGCAAAACACTTGAAACGAAAACCCAGAGTCGAATCGAACAACAACGAACGTCGTAAACGTGTCCGATCTCTTTCTTCGTGGCGATGATTTCAGCATCGTTTTCTTCTTCTCCTTTGATCAGGTGAGTTCGCATTCTGTTCGTCTTTTTTTTTGGATTTGATTGTGGTGGTGGATTGGATTTGAGTTTTGATTTGTTGATTGGTTTGATTTTAGTGGACGAAATTGGAATTTAGGGAGTTCTTCGCGGTTGTGTGTTCGAATTGGGGCGTTTCCCGTTAGGGAATCGAGGGGGATGTCAGTGTCGTGCAAGAGAAAATTCAGTTCGAGGAGATCGATTCGGGCTTCGGCGGATCATGATGGTGCGTTCTCTAGCTGCATTATTATTTGGAGTTTGATATTGTTGGCCTATTTATTTAGAAGAAAAGGAAGACCTTAAAAGATTGTGAATCTAATCATATGATATTGCATTGGTTACCATAACATCACTGAAGGCATACCACATGATAGAGGAGAATGCTTAATGTTGTATCGTCTCTATGTGGCTGATCCTATATTGTGGAATCAAGGCCTTGTTTCTGTTGTCCGAGATCACAATCATCAGCGCCAGGTGTGTTTGTGCTATGATATAAGGAACTAGGATTTGTGTAGGATGGTGCAATTTTATGGGTATCAGAAGAAGGAGCTTTCCTCTTGTTTTTCTTTGGCTTTGAAATGAACTATAAGACAATGGGGTTGAAAGGGTGTTTGGAATGAGTTAGAATTTCACCTTTTCATCATTCTAATGGTAGCCTGAGATTGTCTTCTTCATTTTGGTACTAGCAAATGTGGAACGATTACCTAGACTTTTCAAGCTATCTAATTTAAATTGAGTTTACATCTTTATTTTATTTTTTTCATTCTGATTGTTACCTCTGGTAGAAGAACAATACAATACTTCACACTAAATAGTCGATACAATACTTCACTCTAGTGCACGAGATGGGTGGTATTGTAGATTCGATGTATCCACTGGACTCTCCCCTCCAGCCTACAGTTGTGTGGTAAGTATCTAGTCACAAAGTTAACCAGAAACCGTCTGTTACTTCTAGTTTCATTATCTCCTTAATACTTGATAGAGATTTCCTACTTAGGGCAATAATCTAGCCTTGAGACTGATCTTAGTCGTGGTATTATTTTACATAGTGTTTTATTGAATTCTTATGTGGCATGACCAGGTCAAGCTTTTCATGAGATAGCAGCTTGTTTCTGTAACTAATTTTTTCTCTTGCATTTTGTAGCAGTTTTTTCATCCTCCCCTCCCCTCCCCCCAACCTCAATTGCATTTTATAGCTTACGGAAGCATGCAATCCATTTTACATCATCATCAAATGGTGCTGGGAAATTTTTCTCAGAAAGCATTAGATCTCATCAACTCATCTACTCCTGATGTGTCTTTAAACTTTTTTCATGTCTCATTCCACTTATATGGCATGCAGATCCCCTCTTGGTTCAGGCGGCAAGAGGTGAATGTGTTAGTCGCCCTCCAGCATGGATGATGCGCCAAGCAGGAAGGTACATGGCTGTTTACAGAAAGCTTGCAGAGAAACATCCATCCTTCAGAGAGAGGTCAGAGACAACTGATCTCATTGTGGAAATTTCTTTGCAGCCTTGGCAAGCTTTTCGCCCGGATGGAGTTATAATCTTCTCTGACATACTTACTCCACTTCCTGCATTTGGCGTTCCATTTGACATAGAAGAAGTAAGAGGTCCTGTTATCCATGCTCCAATTCGCACAGAGGACGGATTAAAAGCATTACACCCCATCGACCTGGAGAAACTAAATTTTGTTGGTGAATCTCTTGGAATTTTGCGGGAGGAGGTAATTGTTGCATTTGTTCTTGCGTCTATGTTGGGTGCTATTAGAGCTTCTTAATGTCCCTAATGTGCTGTCCTTTCATTCAGGTCGGTAAAGAGGCTGCAGTTTTGGGATTTGTGGGAGCACCATGGACTATAGCGACATATATAGTGGAAGGGGGCACCACTCGTACCTACACTATTATAAAGAGGATGTGTCATACTGCACCTCATCTACTGAAGGCACTTCTCTCGCATTTAACGGAGGCAATAGCTGAATACATCGTGTTCCAAGTTAAAGCTGGCGCACACTGTATACAAATTTTTGATTCATGGGGTGGACAACTACCTCCTAATATGTGGGAGACCTGGTCTAAACCTTATATCAAACAAGTAAGCTACTAAACAAACTCTCACCCATTTTTTTCTTAGTCCCCTATGTAGCTATGTGCATTCATGCTGTTAATCCCTAAGGTTTTCATAATCGATTGCAGTGCTAAAGTATTTGGTTTCTATAGCAAGGGACTTTGTTCAAGACATCTTTGATTCTTGCATCAATGACTGGGAGAGTGGAGTAGTTAGGACTTAAGAGAAACATATTCCTCCTTTTGTTATAACCACAAATTAGTACAGGCTGAAGGATTAAAAAAAGAGTGAAGCTAAAAGAGAGTGTGTTAAAGCTAACTTAGTATTGATCAGCAATTGAAAGACTTGGAGTGAGTTCTTTCATAGGCCTTTTAGCGAGTGCTGATTATGGGTTCGTCTATTATGTTTAAACCTTTTCAATGCTCGTTTTCTCCTCTTTTTCTTTTTCTTTTTTTTCCTTGAAAAGTAGTTGTAATGTATATTGAGTAGTACTGACTTTCTTCTTATGTATCATGCTTGTTAACCATCTATAGCCGCTGATGAACTTGCAGATATTAGACGTGGTGAAGGAAAAGTGTCCTGGGACGCCAATTGTTCTCTATATTAACGGAAATGGTGGCCTTCTTGAAAAAATGAAGGATACTGGAGTTGATGTGATTGGGCTTGATTGGACGGTGGATATGGCGGATGGTAGGAAGCGATTGGGTAGCGGGATCAGTGTTCAAGGGAATGTTGATCCTGCCTTTTTGTTCTCACCTCTGTCAACAGTGACCGAGGAGATTCAGAGGTTTGCGTAAAACCCTCACTCTTTTCTAACTTCGTGTGTTGGTATAATCTATCTGCTTCATAGCAGCTTCTCCAACCAAGAATTTTACTGTCTGGTCATGAGTTTAGTGCACAGGCCACAAAGTTCAACTAAAATTCTCGAGGAGCGATATCAGTTATTTTCTTATCGGTTTCTTGTTATTAATTTTTCATTAATTCTTACTTTTGATTTATTATGTTCTTGTTTCATTATTCTTCCTTTGCTACTTGATTAGTTCTTTTTTTTTTTTTTTTTTCGTGTCTTGTGTTGATATTTGGTTTTTAAGGCATCGGTATTATATAACAACAAATATGCAATAGAGATTAAACTGCGTACATCTTCGCCCGCCCCCTGGGTAGTAATAGTAGTAGTTGTTGTTGTGATATCAGTTTAATTCAACCAGTCTATACTCCAATATTATAACCTCTTCTTCGAGAAATAACTTTGTGAGTCTATACTCCAATAAGAAAGCACTTATAGCGCTTTAACGATTTTAGCTGATTCAAGCTTTGGTAAAACAGACGGTGGAAGATTTTCATGTAGTTACAATCAGGAGATAGTTTTATCTATTTACTTGGACATGTATTGCCATGTTGATGGAGAGCTGATGCTGTGCAGGGTTGTCAAAAGTGCTGGTCCTAGGGGTCACATTTTGAATCTTGGGCATGGCGTTCTTGTGGGAACCCCGGAAGAAGCAGTTGGACATTTCTTTGAAGTCACAAGGAGCTTAAATTTCAATACCTTATTTCCAGACCGACCCATCGAAGTGCCTACATTGGTAGCTTGAGAGTGGAAAAAAAGGCCAATGCCGTGTTTCAATCAGGTTATAAATCATATATCCATTTTGTGGTTTTCTGAGGTGAGGATGCGAGTGAGAATTTGAGCTATGTACAATTTTGTAGATGTGGATGTGAATGTCTTTCGCCCAAACATGGTCGTATCAATACATTCTTCTTAGTGGATGGCCATAAGTTTTAAGCTTTACTCGTTTAGTATCAATCCCTTTTTTTTTTCCGACATCATTTGCTTGTTTGTGGGACATGCCGGTTAGCAAGATAAGTTTTCAGGCCTTTTCGTTGTTAACGATTGGCTGTAAAAGACCTGAGCTACTTCGAAGGTAACCTGTGCTGATTGTGGCAGTTGGAAGGAGTTAAACGAATCGGATTCGTAGGAAGGGTTTTGTTGAATCATACTTATATCATCGAATCAGATCGGATACAAACTGCGAAAGAAGGCTTTATATTAGACCCTATGCCTACCTTGGTGCTGATAAGCATATCCTGTAAGTTGGTAGCAGAATCACTGGCCCTGGTTTATGGTCCAGCTTCTCCACCACCCTGATGCTGAAGGATGTCTAATGTTTTTCTCCCTTTTTCGAATCGATCGGACTAGGCTTCTCCGTCAATCTGAGCTCAGTTCAATACATGCTGATGCTCTATTTATACTAAGGTCTACACGAATCAGGCCACCTCTGTATCTCGTCTAACAATGTACTGGTGATGTTACTCTCCGAAAGGTTCTCAGATGCTAGTTGGAACTCGCACCACTCCGGACTTAGAGCACCAGAACCGAGCTCCCATCAGATTGGGATAGAAACATCGCACCCCAAAAATGCCAGACTCATGTCAGAACACTTGCCATCCTGATCGATAGTTTCAAACACTCAATCAACACAACTCATGCATCTGAACACGGTCCTGCAATAGAAATCATGTAGCAGCGAATGCCATAATTTGTAGTTTTCAAAGTCCATATGATGCACCACAAAAAAGTCAAAAGCTGCTGCAATTTTACGCACATAGCCTGAACATAGGTAAAACACTCTATCATGATTTACCTGAGGCTGCATTTGTCTGTACAAAACTTCACGAAATTGCACATCTTTTGGAAGTTACAGTAATCGTGCCATGACTATCCGCAGATGAAATTTTCATCATCACCATCGTCCTCATCACCATCACTACCTTCAGCTTCAAAATGTAAACCTTTGATTGTCATGGGGCCAATGTTAACTGCAATCAAATGACGGACAAATCAGTCAGAAGGTGGCGAGAGCACTGGTGCTCGCATGCATTCGGGAAATTCTTTTACTACCCATGAGACATGAGCGAACAACATGATTCAAACATCGAAGTATATCTAGTATCAGAAGAACTTCTATTGCAGCTGATAGACTCAACTAACAATTTACCTAGCTTCATGTGCTGCTGGATCCAAATTTCACGGGCTCATTTTTATTTTTCCAAGGAAAACTTGACTTCTTTTTCAAAACTGGCATCAACTTCAATCAGATGGAACTTGACAATATCACGTGCATGTTTGCGAGGTTAATTCAAGCCTCAAACTAAGTGAGAACCGTTACATGGATAAGATGATACTGACTTATGCCGTAGTCCACATAAAAACACCAAGGAATTGCTTGCATCTTGGTTTTCCACCACCTGACATGCATGTACCTTACTAGGATTTGGTATCGAAAAGAGATGAGATGATATTCCTGTGCATTTTGAATTGTCCAAGGCTTCCATTCCTACATAAGCTGTATCGTCTGTGAGCATTCACAAGAATTATAGACCTAATTTTTTTACATGGTTCCATAGCTTCTAGCATTATGATGCAGATTATACCAGATGATAGCTATATGGAAAGTTCACCCTCAAAATGCTTCTCGGATTCTACCTCAGACCACTTTTTGACGAAACTGCTAACCCGCTCTGTGACACACGAAAACACTTATGAAATCAATTCACCTTATGTGCCAAGCCAAAATTTTCAAATATTCCAAATCTTTTGATCAATTTAACAGTGATTCAATTCTAATTCCTACCCAGCTTTGAATCCACTTGCTTCGTGCTAAAAAATTGTCACCTAACATTAGTGAACACACACTACGCAACTACTTCCCAAGGAACAGATTTTCTGAAGTTGCATTAGCTTTCTTCGGAAGTAGATGCTTTTACTACAAAGATTTTTCCTAATCCTATAAGCTAGCCACAAATCTCATCTTTTTCGAATTCTATGAAACTTAAGATTATCATCTCGTTTTTATTGACAGGAAAAGGGGAAAAGCCTTTTCAAAGCAACCATAGACCAGTTAACGGTAAACGTTAATTCATACTCCACATTAGAGCAATACACTATGACCCACACAGCGGTCGACAGCCTTCCACCCAAGCATGATATTCGGAAATACTTCCGTAGAACATTGTGCAGCAATGCATAGAACCAACATTCACATATGCAATAAAAAGAAAAGAACAATGCGACCCACTAGATATGGCATTCGCACATAGATGAACTTACCAACAGCATCCAATCCTACCAATTTGGGCAAGAATTGCTTCAGGTGATCTTCTGCTGCTTTTTCAGCTTTCAGCGTCTGGCACTCAAAAGAAACAAAAATCTTGTTCTTCCATTGCTTTTGTTCCAATTCGTTGACAACATCATTTTCCCAACTAAAAATCCATCAATGGACCAAGTCAGACATTGCCATCTTTAAGCGATGCTCAAGTTTTAGTTACGCACCAGGCCCTTTACTGCCCACCAATACACGTACAAGCACAAATGCGTCACCGAAAAAAAAAACAGTTGAAAAAGCAAATGAAAATATGAATTTAGAAAGCGTTTGTCCCTGGGCCACATTTGATATGCAATTTCCTTTCTCATTCATATTTTTCAACTGGTATCGTGACAAGCAGCACTAGCTCAAAACATGTTATTTTACAGTATCAAATTCTTCATTTTCAATTTTTCTTGTGAAATCATTTACTATGTAGGCAAACCCAAACATAAACAACAAAATGCTCCTTCTGGAGTACCCCAAGCTACATAGAACTACTTGATGAGCATTGCAGCATCAGAAAACTACCTAGTGCTAAGAACTTGGTGACCAACAATAGAAATTATGTGATTAAATTAGTGAAAGCTTACCCATGAACTTGATCAATAGTATTGAATCGAGCAGCATCATGCCCTTTACACTCCACAACCACATCCCTTTGTTTTTTCCTCTGTGAATATGACCAACAATGAAAACAAAAAATAAAAAGCAATATAAATATGGAGACAATAATAGGTGTAAAATATGTCGTACATTGTAGTCAATGATAGTCAGCTTGATCAGTCGAAAATCCTCACCCCTGCTGCACTCCCTCTCGCATGCTAACTCTGGCATTGCAAGGAAATACAACAGATATCACTGGACAAATTGAAGATAAAAAGGCGGAGTTTAAACTTTTTAAAGTAGCAAAATTTGCTTAGAAAGAACACCAAAAATTCATGTCTGAGCAAAAAGAAATCATTAAGTCACCAGAGAAGTACATCAGAATGTCACTTTAGAATATATAAGCATGGTAGATGAATTGTAAGCAAATGAAAAAACGATAAAAAGAAGCAAACAAATAAGACGTACTGCAGCTCCTTGCAATAAGATTCGATTGATGAAAAATCATTATGATCCAATATCCATGTTCAAAATGAAATGCAGCTCAATATTCCAGCTTGTTAAGTCAATAAAGCTACAAATCCTCTAACGGACACCAAGAACTTCTCACAAGATCAAATGCCTTGATTAAAGTTAAGTAATGCAGCAGCTTCTGCTAATGAAATAATAAGAAACAAATACATTAATAGCCTAGGTGATGAGTATAACCATGGTTTGCAAAACCAGACTGAATCGGCTTGTTCAGGGATGAACGGGACCAGTTTTGGAAAAACGGTTCCGATTCATGGGGTGAATCGATGGTTCACCAAAACCGGTCCTAAATCGGTTGAACTGACCGGTTCTATTACCAATTCGCCCGATTCCCCTCTGAACAGGTCAGTTCACTTTTGGTTCAACCGGTTCGGTTAATAAATAACTCAAAATATTTTTTTCCCTCTTTTTTTTTTATGATTTCCCCTCTTTTGATTGAGTTTTGGTCTTTTTGGATATCATGGTGACAATCATTTAAGTTAATTTCGAGTTTATGCTTATTGATTGTAGTGTTTATCTTTTTTTATATGATTATTGATTATTCTAAAATGAAGTTATGCTTATTTTTGTAAGGAAAAAGAGAGAAAAATCAATTCAGTTTGGCCTGAATCACTCCGATTCGTTCCGGTTCACAACTGAACCGGTGAACCGAACCATTTTTCAAAATCCCTATTCTGGTTTCGATTCCGGTTTTGCAAACCTTGAGTATAACCACACCTTCACAGGTTCTTCCTAGACAAACATTTAATGCAGGTAGTCACGGAGACATAATGGAAATGCACAAGTAACCATGAGTTGCTCATAAGAAGGTGCTATATATTTCAGATTTCTCAAAGCCTTACCAAAGCATCATTTATTGGTCTTGCATTAATAGGACATCCTTGGTGAACCCCTTATACTTACAATGATGAGTCCAAGTCATTATATATAAAAAAACAGCTACAGAGATATACAAACGAAGTCCTTTGGGCATTCAATCCGGCTCACAAAACAACAAGACCCCCAAAAAAAGATTCAAGTTCAACTTTTCCAGCCTGTGACTCGGTCATTAAGATGGCAATTCATAAAGGACAACTTTAATCTATTGATCAGACATTTTTCTAAGGAGGTCGTCGTTATACATTTGATTCAAAAAAAAATAACTTCATGGTCTACAATAGTTTTTGAAGGTTTGTTAAGGCCTATGACCATGAAAATTGCATGCAGCTTCCACTTCTAAAGCCCCTCTTATGAGGATTGCAGAGACAGATTAAGTTAAAATCAACGAGATGTTTAAGAAATGGAGTGCAACTCCAAAAAGATCCAGCTTAGGGAGGAGGACTAGTTAATCGTAGCTTTGATAAGGGAATGCACCTAACCAATCATCAGGAGAACCAAGATGTGGCTTCGTTTCCAGAGAAGCTTGAAGATTAACCAACACTGTGTTCTCATTTTACGTGGCACAGAGTAAGTAAAGGCATATTCAGGTCAGTGTTTTACAAGGCACTGGGCACATTGAGGCGCCGAGGGTCATTAGGGCCCAGGAAAGATTTTTAAAACAGAGATTCAGGTCACTTTCAGAAGTCTAACACAGCCAGAGTGTGAGACATTAACGTGTTAATTACTGACCCATTTGCAATCAACTGAAGTTATAAGCAAACCCCAAAGTTTGTAATGAGAAGTACATCCACCCATTTACAAACTGCAATATCCCAAGAGGGCCGTTCGACTTTTCTAGGGGTTAAGTCAGCAATAGGAACCCAAATGCAAGATAACGGGAGAAAAAAGTGAGCTCAGTACAAGTTTTTCTTTTATATCTCAGTTTCATTGTTCATAAAAAACAAAAGTGAGCTCAGCATTAAGCAGCACTTCGTCCCCAAATCTGAAGTGAAGGGTTAGACACTTCCAGAAACATACGGAAACCATCTCTCTGCGTTACAACAGCGGTAAAACAAGACTGTGCACATCTGGATCTCCCCTAAACCCTATACTTTCAGTGGCACTCACTGCCCACTCACAGGGAAGTGGGAAATAAAATGCTCGAAGAACTTGAAAAGAAAAATGGAAAGATGATGTTAGAGAGAGACCATGGCCATGGAGACCGAAGCAGGCAGAATTGGGAAGGTGGATGAAGTGTCCGGAGATGGACCCGTCTGGCAGCATAGCAATTGACGCCATACCTTCCATCACCTTCTTCTCCTGCTTCTTGCCGCCACATCCTCCACCATCTCCTCCTCTAGTAAATGACGATCCCGTTGATGTCGAAAATTCCCCCATATCTCCTTTTCAATTCGCAGAACCGATCGAAAAGTTTCTAGGGTTTTTTTTTTTTTTTTTTTGGGCAGAATGGAGAGTGAGACTCATCGAGGTTTGAGAGGAGTTTTAATAAAGGGGAGGATGAGATGCATGAGAGTGAGATAAAATTAAAAATTAAAAAAATTATATAATTTTATTTTGGCTAAAAGGGATTGTAATTTAGCCCCACCCATCATTCCTCTTTGATTATTTTTTTAAATTTTATTTTAAAATATTTGAATTATTTTATATTTTTTTATTTATAAATTTAAAAAAAATAAAAAATAATGTGAAAATTTTATTCGTTGTTTTCAAAAAACAAATTACTCATATATATAAATATAATATGTATTCCAAATTATAGAAAATATATGTGAATTTGAAAAAAAATAAATATTTTATTAAATAGATATATTAGATTAATTGAATATTTTTTATATTAAAAAATTATCAAAAATAAAAATACGAATATAAAAACCTCACTATTCTGAACAATGAAAAAAAAAAAACATTACAATACCCACCGAAGCTAAACAATGCCCCAAATACTATTTCAAACATTGTTTGTCTTCCACCTTTTAACAGATCTCTGATCTCCGGCCGCCGCAGCCGATCATCTACTTCCGATCTCCGATCTACTGTGGCCGATACTTGATCCTCGCCATCATCTCGTGCTCATATGCCTTCACCAATTCAAAAGTTGTCGTGGGATTCCGACGACAGTTGTTGATGCACCCTCACCCTCCATGAAACCTCCCTAAACACTCATCACACTCAATCATCACCTCACTCTCGACATCCACGCAAAACCCTACACTCCTCCACCTTCGGGTCCTCGTCGTCCGAGCTCGCATCCTCCCTCCTCTTCAAATACACATCGTCTCCTATCTCAAACTTGCACCCGCCATACTCTACCTTCTTATAATAAACCCTCTTCTCGAACTTGCACACCATCAATTTGATCTCATCTCATCTAATCCATGCTGCTGCTGCGATTCCCTCTCCATCGGATTTCATTTTGATATGTTTCGAAATTCGAGAGACTCGATGGTGGAATTGTGATACCGATTAGGGCAAGGAATCAGGAGATTGAGTGCGATTGATTCGACTCCTAGGTTTTCAATGTTGCTTTTGAGATTGTGGATTTGATTGAGATGGGGTGGTGAAGAGATGGAGGTGGATGACCACGATGAAGGGTGGATTGATATGAATTAGATTAGGGTTTGGTTTAAAATAAATAGGGACGGTAAATGATAATATGGAGAAAATTATATTTTTTTTAGAACTGAAAATTAAGTTTTTAAATTTAAAAACACACTATTTGATAATTAAAAAAGATGTGTATCATAAAAAAAATAGTCCCTCCTTTTCATATTTTAAATTATATTTTTTTATTCGAAGAGTCTCAAAATATAATCAATATAAAATACCTAATAATCTTTTCAAATAAAAAAACATCAAAACAAATCATCATATTCATTACTTTCTTTTTACTTTTTCTCATTTTTTTTTGCTAAATCCTATTTATATCCCGATTATCGTTAAAAATAATTCTTTCTTTATCAAATCTCACAAAAATTTAATACACATATAAAATCTCATGAAAAATTCAACACACATATAAATTTTATATGTCGAATTTAATACACATATAAAATCTCATGAAAAATTCAATAAACATATAAATGTTGAGATTTGAGGGGGATGAATGGTTATAGATGCCGTGGATTGTTCCTTGGGAGTACAGCAAATCAAGAACATCCATTTAGGCTAGCGTCTGCTGCCTTATCAGAAAACAGTAGTGGTACCATAATTTTTTACTCTTCGAAGTTGCTTATCTGGCTTGGGATCCTTTAATCTTGTAAATACTTGGTGCCATGCTACAATAATCACATCCAAAGCCAGGGGAAGCCAAAAACATGATCTCATGCACATTTCAACTTTCATCAACAGTCCAAATGATTCAAACTTGAGCCTTCAAAGTATCTAATACTACTAGAACATGACAAACAAAACAGTCTTTAGATCCAATCATCAAACATCAGATTGCTGTAGCGAATTCTGCAAACTCTGCAGTTTATAGAAAACAATTCTCTGTGTACATGGTGGTAAAGGGAACCATTGACATACAACGTTAACCGACTAAGTAAGAACCGTTCATGTCCCTTGGTACTCGGCTTCTTAAAGAATCAAACTCCAAGGTTCTTCTCCCACTAAGGATGCCCTCTAGCTCTCCTGAATTTGTTCCCAGTTACCTGAACCACCATCTTTGAATGAAAGTCAGCGGAGTGTTCAGGAACGGAGCATAGCGCTGGATGCTTGGATTCACACTTCTCCCAATCTTCGACCACACGCTTTGGTGATAACCAGCAGTAACGGGGGCATGGTACATGAGCTTCAACAACTGTCATTTTACACAATCTATTAGCAACAGAGAAAACCGCATAAAGGAAAACATAACTATGTTAATGGCTTCCTCATAAAGCAATCTAGCCTATCGAGGGAGAAACCATTGTGAAGAAAATCAAACCCTAAATGCATCAAAATCCACTTAACACGAGCATATTAAAAATCAGACCGAGCTTATTGCTCGAAGTGCATCACCACAATCACTGGTAAATACAACAAAACCAAAGTCCGGAGGATATAACTCAACTTTCTGCTGCATGTAAAAGCAAGCAATCACTTAAATTTATGCTTGCTTTATACTGAAGGTTTTCATCATCATTTGGTAGGATCTCTGATTGCCAATAAGATGTGAATTCAGGGTGTTTTTGCTATTTCTAGGCTTACAGAGACATTTCGAGGCTAAATCTGAAAATAATAAAATTGTCATCAATCAATATATGAACTACGCAAAGAGAGAAGAGGGACAAAATATATGCTTATAAAATCTTACAAAAAGGGCATGCACAAACAAACCTGCCAGTACATGAAGGTCTGAATGATGTTTCGCTGCCACCTGTCAGCACAAGGAAGCAACAACCTTCAGAGGGAGCAAAAGATGAGAGAAGAAACAGAAGACATCAATGCAAAATTAGACGCAAAAGGGAGAAAATTATAGTGATAATACTTACGACAACAAGGAAATTATTTGCAGAAATCCAAGCCCAACTTCTGCATTTGAAGACAATATGCTGAGGGTGGGAGTGTTAGACTCTACCCACACACAAGGCTCTTCCAAGTATTTCCTGGCCCCAAGGAAAAGAAGATACTTCAGAAACCAGAACGCAAACTCAAGCTCAGTTCAAGCAAATTCATGCCTGGTTCCAACAAGTTGAACACCTAAATCTACAGCATCGTAAGGAATCTAAAATCCCAAATCTTTCAGCGTCAGTGAAGATCACAAATCCTGAACCAGTACTTATTCACCCACTACCTAATCCAATCTGTCTAAGCAATAAGAAATTAATAAAATTTTAAACCTTTTATGAAACGTGTCCATTGAGCATCAAAACAATCCTCTCAAGTCTCAACTCTTAACTCCAAAGTCCGATAACATGATGTTGGTTAAGCAAACCAAGAAGCGCATGGTTTTGGAGCTGGCTCACATTCTCAACCTTTGACTACAACACACCAAAAAAAAAAAAAGAGAGGGAGGGAGAGAGAAGAAGAAGAAGAAGAAGAAGAAAAGAAAAGGCCCACTTTAACAAACCATGCAGGCATACAGAAGGATTTTGAGAAGGACTTGGAAAATACTGACCGGTACAAAGTAGAACTATTGGAGTTGCGCCTCAGAAATTTGGCCACAAGCTCAACTGCTCGGCATGAGATGGGAATCAAGGCGACTGCATTGAGTTTACCAACATCAGATAAGACAAAAATATGTACTCATTTAGACCAAAATACTCTAGTTAAGGCTACGAGATACTCACATTTGAGGGAAACATGTGACGTGGCGAACATAAGAGAGTAAAAGAAGTAGATAAAATCCTTCGTTGCAACAACTGATTGAAGCCATGCTTGAGCACCTTGCAAGTTCCATGCCCTTGGTAGCTGGGAAGACATTTTCCAGGCACTTCAGTAATATATAAGTAAAAAATCAGTATGAATGAAATCAGAAAAGTGCTCACCCCATATAACGTGTACAAAGAGTACAATGAAGAACATGTAGTGCCAAGGAAGGACAACTTATAAGCCCTGTTTGATAGATGCTTGGGTACAATTGGCAACACTGAAAGCAATGCTAAAGCAAGCACCTGCAAGGAAGAACGAACAGTGAAACCCAGGAAACACAAATCGTCCATCTACATTCTACAATTATTCCTCTCCAACAAACGTGAACTCTCATCAGTGTGCAAGTGTAAGATTAAATCCCAAGATGTATATCATCCAATAAAATACTAACCCAATCCCAAAAGATTCCCATTTAAAGCGGAATCTGAGAAAGGAAAATTCTACCAGTAACATAAAGGTTTCCAGCAACAGCAATTGCTAGAAAAATCATACTAGTTTGGGGTCATATCATGTTAAAACTTAGCTTCAGCTTAACTAACAAGAATTCATTGAGGAGACAGTCACGATCAAAAGCAAGCTTAGATATTGCTTGATTGATCCAAAGAACACGAACTTATCATTGTCTAGCTACAAGTCCCCGCTTATTTTGGCATTTTCTGTTATGGCATATTTTTTATAAAAGGCAAGCCATATTATTACATTGTGCTTCTAGTGCACAATGAGGGCCATGCATATAGTTTACATACCCAAGCATTGATGGAGAACTGTATGGTTTGCCGATCCCAACGCATTAGAGTTGGACTCGAACCTGCAGCAGGGCCAGAGGGCGCAGATGTTCTAGTGCTAGACACTGCAAAGAAGTTAGAAATTGGTTCAACATCCAGAAGTTCTTATCTGAAAGTATATGCTCAAAAGTATGCCCATTACACCCCTAAATTAGGGGATACGAAAGAAAACATGGCTGCAGTGACCGACAGAAGCTGATAACGCAAAGATCGCAAATTCTCCAATTTAGAACGATTTACCTGAAGGACGAGACCTTGGTTGATCACTTGCAGGTCTTGATGGTGATGAAGATGTTGCTGCTTGTCTAGGTGATTGAGTAGAACCACCCATAGACATTGGTTCAACCACAAGACCAGGATCCTGGCAAGGAGACAATAAAATTACGAAATGAGGGGTCGCAGAATAGAGAACCTAAAAGCAGCAGAGCATGTGCTCTAATAGCAGAAGCAGAACGAAGGTTAGTAAAAATGTAGAAAAGCATAGTTTACACAACATAAGGCATAAACTTTACTTACTATTTCTAAAAGCGTTTTGGTTAGAACCTGATCACAAGTAAACTATAGGACTAAATCTATTTGTTCTGTCATAAAAATGCAAATCACTGATACACATCACTCTTCTTTTTCTCATAGACAACATTTTTTCCGGCTTTACCAATGCCTCAAGAGAGCAAGAATTAGCCAGAATTTCAACATGTGAAAACGACATCAGCAAAGGAACTTTGGAATTCTGGATCCAAGGTGCAAAGAAGTTACTAGACTCATATTACCATGGCAATTTTCCGTCAGCCATAAACGCGTAATAGGGAAATAAATGGCCACAAGAATCAATGAGAATAAACTTGCGGAGAAGATTCTCTCAAAATCTTGGAATGGATTATTCAAAGAATCAGTAGGTTAAGGAGATTGATGAAAAAGTAATCATAGCATCATATTTGATTGCTTGAAGCGGACAAGAGTAACTCACGAGTATCATGCAACCTGAAAGCTCCCATCAAATCAACTATGGAAGTAAGCGGACAATGAGCAGTCTTTTAAGAAATTAATATGAAAATGTTGATCCAGATATGAAGAAAATACTGCAAAGGATATGACCCAGTTCGATACGGAAAGAGAAGCTCCTATGGAAATAAGCAATGCACAATCAATGAGCAGTCTCTTAAGATATTGAAATGAAAATGTTGACCCAGATATGAACAAAATACTGGAAACGATATGATCCAACACGATACGGAAAGAGAAGTTCCTAGAATTACACCCACAACAACCAAGAAGAGCAAGTGGCAGCCTCACGATTAAGGTGGTATTTTTACACCTCGAAGATATGAAGCAACAAGAAATGGAAGTACCACAATGGCACAATGAGTTTCGGAGGGACACCAGGATGAACTCGGGCACTATAAGTCAGGACTTGGCATACCATAACCTCATTAAGGAGCTTGACAGATAATAGAGAGGGGGAAAAACATATAGCATTTTCATTAACCATATTTTAATTAACCATATTTTGGTATCGAAGATTATCACTACACACTAAGCAAGATCACGCTGATAGAGCAACTCCTGACCATCCATTCTCCATAGTGAATCAACAGACTTGTAAGAAGCATAGCAAAGGAAAGCAAATAGGATTATGTGAATAGAAAGGTAGAGTGACAACTTCATGGTACCAATGCAAAAATAACTTCATCCGATTTACCAAATCAGCTAAAACGAATGCTCCCTCCAATAAAAGGCAAATCATCCAAGAAACAAACTAACAAAGAATATCACCAACAGAATCCCATACCTAAAGAATCCTCAAGCATACAGACACAAATGATAAACCCCACAAATACACTGCTAGAATAAAAAGAAAAAAACAACAACAACAAAATGATCCACTAATTAGATGTTAACAACAGTTAAGCATAGAGAAACCCAAATCGCGTATAGAGAGCTCATGACTAAAAATTAGATTCTGGGTTACTCCACTCATTCCAAATTGGTGTTGAATTGGAACCACGGTGTTTAATACAAAGTACAATAATTCCACCAAAATTCGACTACAATGATGTGCTCAAGCACCGAATCTGATATACAAACAGACAAACCCACATGATAAACACCACCTTAATTCCCAATCCAAATAACACTCAAAATTCCACCCCGACTCTTCAACCCTAAAATTCACCCACAAAACCAACACAAACCCCTCAAAACCCTAACCCCAATCAACACCGAATCAACTCAACAGAGACAAACCCAAAAACGAACACAATCAAAATCCATACTATATATCGCTGGTAGAACTTGCGCTTGAAGTGATCGACGACATCGGATCGAGAAGCCATGTGAGGAGGAATGAGTATGTTGGCCCAATACTCCGCCCATCGCGAGTCGTTCTCATAGTCGTACGCCGCCGCCGCCGCCCTCTTCAGCTTCTGCGCCGACGACTCATCCTCTTCGCTCCCCATTTTCGACCCCAAAAATCAATCGAGAGATTTCTGTCAATAACTTGGGTTATCGATGGTAATCGTCGATGGAGGAACTTGGGTTTTGTTATCAACATAATAACCATCCCAAAGCATTAAAACCGTTTGATCAACGTGTCTATTCATCGTAGGTATTGCTCTTGTTGGTTGATGATGGTGTTTTCAAATTTTAATTGTAACATTAGTTTAAATATAATTTTATATAAATTTTATTATAAGATATTAAATATAATATTATAAATTATATGATTTTATAATGATATTTACAACACGATATAACGTTATATATATAATGTTCATCAAAATATATATTGAATAGTGATTTTTTAGAATATTTTAATTTTTATAGGATAAAAAATAATAAATAAGAAAAATGCTAGACATAATTTCTATACCCTTCATTTGAAATTTGGATATTCTTTTCTATTGGTTTACTTATGATAATCATCTTTGATATTGGAGTGATTTTTTAATGTAATTTTAAAAAAATTTAATAGAAAGATATAACGTATTTTATTAATAAGAGAAAAAAAATTACAAAAATATCTTATTGGCCACAAAAGATCTTCATCAAGGAACTAACCACCGCATACTCTAAGTTCACATGGGTCGATGCCCAATATGAGAAACAAGAATAAACGACTAAGCTAATCTCCTAATGAAGTATCAACCAAGATGTGCCTCATTGTATTTCAAGATAACATTTTACATCCCTTTTAAAATATGAAGTTACATAGCACTTCAGCACAGTCCATGGACACTCCTCTATTCTACCTCCAAATCTGCAACGCCAGATTGAACATAGCATCCCAGCACTTGTTTCACAATAGCTGTTGGAGGCTTTGTTACATGTTTGAATAGTCTGTTATTTCGCTCCTCCCAAATAGCATAAATCAAGTGAGCAGACACCCTTCTTCTCAATTGTGTCATACCTGTCTTGTCCTTTTCCACCTTAATATACCAATTAAGCCAATCCTCCTCCCAAGAAGCACAATTAGCTGCATGTAACTTCAACAAAAAAACATCACAGGAGTACACACCTGCTGAGAATAAGGGCAGAAAAAAAAGAGGATTTCGATCTTCCACTACACCTCTACTGAATTCACATGAGTCCTCATCAATCACATTCAGTCTAAATAATCTGGATTTAGTCTTTAAACTATCAAGAACCAGTAGCCAAAGGATAAAGCCATGCCTAGGAAAAACAGTCTTGTACCAGACAAGTTAATACCAAGGTACTTTAACAGAATTACCAATAAGAGTTGTGTATCCTCCTTTAACAGTATACAACCCTGAATTAGCATCTATCCTTCCTTCCAGCAATATCCTGCACCAATTTAAAGATCAAGGCAACATTCCGATTCCTCAACTTCATAGTTCTCAATTCCCCAACACTTTTTTGGCAAATGCAAACATCATCCCAAGCAACAGCTACCTTCATTCTATTAAGGGCTCCATAAGTAGTTGCGACGAATTGCTTCCAACTCCTCAACCACAGTAACCGAAATAATAAATATTTGCCCCCAATATACATGAAGAGAGGTGAGAACAGATTTTATGAGTTGTGCACGGCCAGAATAGAAAGCAACCTAGCACTCCAAGAGGTGATCCAGCTTGTAATCTTTTCTAAAAGAGGAGCCTATTGCTGCACACTTAACTTTCTTGATGCTAATGGCACTCCAATATATTTTACAGGGACAGTACCAATCGTCATATCAAATATTTTGGCAACGGGGGCTTTTTCAGTTTTAGGAACACCCCCAAAGAAAACCAAACTCTTACCGAGAAAGACCTCTAAACCAGTAACAACAGCAAAATGAAGAAGCCCATCTCTAATATATCTAATAGATGTTATATCAGCACGGCAAAAGAGCATGAAACCATCGGCGAAATTCATATTCACAACATTGAGCTTACTACATCTAGGGCGATAACTGAATCCAGGAAAGGAGGCATAATGCTTCATATTACGAGCAAGATATTCCATAACAATAACAAATAGATAAGGCGACATGAGATCGTCTTGTCTCACTCCCCTTGTTCCTTGGAAGAAACCATGGCATTCACTATTTATCTTAAGTATATACCAAACCCCTTTGATATAGGACATCACCCAAGTTCTAAACTACAAGAGGAAATTCAGGGCACAAATCATGTCTTGAAGATATGACCAGTTAATCATATCACATGCTTTTCTTAGATCTATTTTAACAAGACAACAAGAGAAACTAGAAAGAATACGCCTCCAACATACATGAGACCAGGGACAAACCACATGTGGACAGACAAACGTCACGTCATCGACTCCCATCAACTACTAGCTCAGCTCACATATCACCATTTCAGATCGAAATCATTCCACACCATCCAACCTTCAAACAACACCATCAAAATATCAAAATACATCATCAAATTTACCAGCAATCCACGAATCAACATGTCAATCCATCAAATCTCTAACCTCAAGACTCACAAATCACCCGAAATTTATTCACAACATCCACATGCATTACATCATGTTCTGTTATTTGTAGAAATTGATCCAAACGATGAGGAAGAGATGGTCGCATATTTGATGATTGAAATTGTTTTGGATGAGATGAAATTCGTCCTTAATTTGTCACTTTTATCATTATCAAATTTGAGTGGGAACAACACTATAAAAAATATAATCGTGGATAATGCATGCATAGGAATCGAGTAATGTCAACGTCACTATTTTATGTACTGTATGCACTTACTTTTGCGAGACATGTTATATTTTGCTCATTATGAATTTTTATCGTGGTTAATGTATTTCATCCTATGCAGCTATATTTTTTGCGCATAAGAATTAACAAAGTCATTTTTCGGCTTACTCGACCATTTTAATCGTAAGCCATAAAAAATATTTAGCAGAAACATGTGAGGCTTTTCTCACCACCCCTCAGGTGACGATGATAAAATTAAGTGTCACACTATTGAAGTAACAATAGAAATTATAGGAAATTGATAATATTCATCATCTAAATATACCTATAGCTTTGCCAAAATAACATGGCTAGTATATTGCTATTTATCGGGGTGACAATTCCACATTTGATTGAAAAATAACATGAAATTAATAAACACACCAAATACTCGGAATAATAAATAGATCATGAGAACCTTAAACTAAAAATGTCTTTTTATTTGTGCATTAAATCTTGAAATATTAGGTGAGAATTCACAAAGATACTATTTCCATAAGATACATATAAGATTTTTAATACCATTGAAGATAAGCACTAAGAACTATTATTATGCATATTAGTACATTAGAATTATTAGTGTGCTTGTCAGAACTATTAATATATTCATCGTAATCCGATCAGTATTAATAATACGTTCATCGAAATTGGATCAAAATTATTAATATATATTGAGATTGATTAAATTCAGAATAAAATAAGAAATTAATTCTAAATCATCCATATTTTAAAATAAAAAATAAACTTATAAAAAAAATTATTCAAATAGTAATTTTTACTTTTCGCAATCTGACCGGAAGTATTGTACTCCCGAAATCATCATAAAAATCTAGTGTCTTCGCCATAAACCTCTATAACCTCAGATGTTCACCTCCCTTCCCCAACTTCGGTTCACGCACCGTCGCCATCGTCGTTGCGCTCTGACACCTTCTCATCGACTTCCTACTCTTGTCTTTCTCTATTCACTTCTCCTCCTCCATCTTGCTCAGAAACTCAACGAGCTCCCCGTGGCCCGTGGTGGACTGAAATCAGTTTCATACACAGATCTTTTCTTAGATCAGATAAAGGTCTCGAGCAACGTTCTCACCCTCGATTGGTATCGGGTGTTCGATTGGCATGATGGTGGTGGATTGATTGGTTTGATTGATTGATTGATTGATTGATTGTGGCCTCCGGAGCTTGGTAACCTGGATGCGTATTGAGTGTGATTGAGTTATTGTGTTGTGATGTTATGTGATTGGAAATGCGTATTGGTATTACATCCCGTTTGCGGTCCTTGCATCGAACCGATACCACTCTAAGAGTAGATAACATCTGTGCATGAGTAAGATGGCGAGGTTTAAGGATATAACTGAGGATTTTAAGGATGCAGTGCGTCGTGAGGCTGTTTCCTTGGGGTATAACGAGGTCAGTTGTACATACAGGTTTTTTCCCTTCTGCTTCACCTTATTTGTTTGGATTTTTTATTATTATTGTCATTGTGTGAATGTAGATTAACTGATCGAGAGATCACAAATGTGGGATTTCACTCTCATTTTGACTCGCCAAACCCTAGTAGATTTAATCCTTTCTCATTTTTCTAAAATTCTTACGTAGAAAAAGGATGGACGAGAAGGTAGTCAAAAGCCTACGAGTATTCGATGCTGGGTCGTGTTTTTTTAATACATCAAGGCATTTTAAACAGCGTTTACACGACAGGAAGCTATAGAGCTGTAGTAATTGGATTTCTAATATCTAATACCAAACTGCTGCATCTCATTTGTTCTTTGCCTCCTTATTATCCTTTTGGCAATGTGTTCTGGCTTATAACATTCTTTTTTGAACGTTCCGAGGTTTTCTGTCCAACCACGCCGCGTATATATTTCCTGTTGATATTCTCTTCTTCTCTCTTGATAGCTGGTTTCTCGTATCTGTTGCTGGTGTAAGGTGTTGGAGCCTAGTTACATCTCTATGCACTTACAACACAGTGCGAAAATCCTCACAAGCGAACAGATTTTCCTTGTTGTCTTCAATGGCTACAAAATAGTTTGCCTTTGGTTCTTATTCCATTCCTAGCCACCAGCTGCATGACAAAACTATGTCGATTCCTTGCCCCAGAAATATTCCTGTACTTAACCTTGTCATGTCCAGAACTAGCAAGCTAATATATCCCTGTGATTAACCTTGTAATGTCCCGAAACATGCAAGCTAGTTTGTGCTTTTAAATAGGATTCATCACCCGTTGAACCCATCATTTGTCCTTTTTTCCAAGTGGTCTAGCTCTTATTTTTTCCTTCTTTGTCAGTTTTTAATGATTAATACTATGTTACTAGAAAATGCGTGTGAGTGGTCAAACTACATCGAAAAGTTTATGCCTATACATTACCCATGTTTCCTGCCATTCAACTTGTGAATATTCTAAGTCTAAGCAAAAGGATGCTACATTGGTTTTGAATGAGGACATGAAATTGACATTTTTCGTACCCTTCATTCATGAAGATCAAATGATGTGATCATGTAAAACATGATTTTAAGGTCGTATTCGATCACCACAGAAGTGCTAGTTACGGTATCGGACGTAAATTAATCCAGTTGCTTTGCATACATGGCCCACAGCCCATTTTTTGGATTCGACTTTAATGTATATTTCCGTGTTATGTTATGCTGGAGTTTGTTGCCAACTTAAAGTGTAAAGATGCTGTCCTTTACAGTCTAAACTTGCAGCCACAATGTCATCATTCATCATTCAGAAACCTCCTGAAAGAACACAGTTTACTAAAGCTGCTCTAAAGACGGTATGAACCTGATTACATGACATGCTTTGTTTACAGCTTTGAGTTGCGTTTTCCTGTCTTAAGCTTCTCTTAATGTCGCACAACATTTTCTAATCACAATATGTTAATCGTCATATATTTAATTCTATTGCTTTAATATTTCTGCATGAGAACTTCCCAATTTAACCTTTGTCCCATACTAGTTTTATAGTTACAATCTTTATCCGATCATATGTTAATGATGAGATAGGTCTCTTTTGATTCTAAAGTTCCTTTAAATTTTTTCCCTCTTCTGAGACATGATTGAAACAAATCAGTTTTATTTCAGTTGAGTATACTTGTCATCTTATCATCTTTAATCTTTTTCAGCTAGAAAGCATTGGAGCCTTGGAACAGTTTTTGTGGAAACACAGGAAAGATTATATAGATTTACACCGCACCACTGAACAGGAGAGGGATAGTATCGAGCATGAAGTAAGTGATTACTGCACACTATCCTGTTTTGCCTTGCTTTAGTCGTTTAACACTCATAGCTTCAAGATTGTGATCGTCCATAGTCGTAATTGCTTTGTGGCTAGCTAGGATTCCTTGTCTATATTAGAAGCGTAAGAGCTTCTTTCAATAATATGCTATGCGAGTATTCTGGGTACACTGCCCATGGGCTGTTCTTGAAGCTTTAAACCAAATTATCTATAGCGGTATGAGTAATTGACACGAGAACGTTTCAGTCTAACTTGGTGTGTTCATGCGTGGCTTGACATTTTATATGACTTCATAGGGGATATAACAGCTAGCTGACTACTGATAAATTTTCTGCAGGTTACAGCTTTCATCAAAACGTGTAAAGAACAGATAGATGTTCTCACAGCTAACATTAGCAGTGAAGAAAACAACTCAAAGGGCTGGCTTGGCACAAGGAATGATAGTTCCAATGCTGATACGATTGCACATAAACACGGAGTGGTATGTTACACACCTTGACTAGCAAATTCATTGTATCTGTCGTTGCATGTGGTGGAGGATTTAGTTTTAGTTCCATGTCCTTTATTTTTCTTCTAATATATTGGTTTGTGGGTTCAAACCCGCTTATTGAAACTGGCTGTATTAGCTACTGCTACGTAACTTTTTGTGTTTATGTATTGGACCATTTCCATGAACCCCGTTAAGTGGGTCGGGTTAATTGGCAGGATCAGGCTGTCCAGTTGGGGCAATGCCTGGTTCTTGTCTTGCTTCAGCGATCCTTACAATAACCTGTCAGAGAGAGAATCCAGATGGAGTTACGAGTGATTAACCTTCTGATTTATGCAGGTTTTGATCTTAAGCAAAAAGCTTCAGTCCGTTACATCCCAGTTTGATCATCTGAGGGGCATCAGGTACCAAGATGCTATCAACAGATCAATGCCAAGAAGGAAGTTAAATCACGTAACCAAATCCAATCGGGTCGATCCCTCTATGTCTGAACTTGGAGAGGAGAAGCGGCTGGATGGGTTTGATCCAAATTCCATGACAGCCCAGCAGCAACTATTGGACGATGAAACACGAGCTCTTCAGGTTTATTAACATTTTAGCAGCTATAGGGACTGCAGTTTCGTTTTAGAAGATGACCAATGGCCGATGCTTTGTCTTTGCGTAATGCAGGTGGAGCTTACTAGTCTTCTAGATGCTGTTCAAGAAACTGAAACCAAGGTTCTTGAGATGTCTGCTTTGAATCACATTTTGTCCACAAATGTTCTCCAGCAGGCCCAGACGATAGAGCTCCTATATGAACAGGTCAGATACTTATCATTACTAGGTAAGTCGAGTGAAACACATAGTGGAATCTGGAGGTATCTGATCATGTAACGCCCCTGACCTTATGTCAACTACCGAGATAGTAGTCGTAAAGACATGATTGCGAGGAGAGAAGCTCTTTTTTCGTGCTCCCTGAATCCTGTTAGTTTTCTTTGTTCAGCACCCAACTTGGATTGCTTTCATTGCATTTTTCTCATTCTTGATTTGCAGGCAGTTGAAGCGACCAGGAACGTGGAACTAGGTAACAAGGAGCTATCACAAGCCATACAGCGGAACAGCAGCAGCAGGACCTTTCTCCTGCTTTTTCTCTTTGTTCTCACGTTCTCCGTCTTATTTCTGGATTGGTACAGTTGAAGCTCATAGCAGATGGGATAGTAGGGGAAATGGGATAGGAACCAGTTCTGCTTAATGTTTGTGATGATATGAGTTTTCTGAGACCTGTGGAAGGGTTTTTCCAGTGACCGGTATCCGGGTAAGGTGCATGGTCGCTTTACCCCTGATTTAGGGTACTGGTAATTGACAGAAGTATTGGGTTTAGGATACTATCTGTAACTTGAATTGTAACTTCTACCATGTACTAATATATGTTATGGTGATATTTTCCAGTGAGGACCTTCCCCTTGAAAATATAACTAGCAACACCTGTTTCATTTGTCATTTATGATTTCTAGAAACGTATTGAGATTCTGTTGTCACGGAGGCATCTCATCTTGACATTTCTGCAAAGCAAGCGTGTAGTTCAAGTATAGTCGAATCATATTCCGCAACCTTTTCCATTCGAGCTTTCTGATATACCTAGGTGTCATCTGAATACGGACTGATCCATTGGATCCTATTGGTTCCTTGCTGCCTACCTATATCATACACCATACGGTCCATACCTCGCCATTGACCCTCTACATAGAAATTATTTGAACGGTCGAAGTGGTCACTGGTTCATCTCCTACAAGATAATCGCTGTGCAGCATTACAGAGTAATCTATTGAGTTTGTTATTTGTAATGCGCGCAGGAATCATGGCATCTGCGTCATTTTCCTCTGCATTTCTGTCACCTGACAGCAAGCCATGTAGTTTCAGTGCGTTCTCGAGCTGGACGGCTTCCTCCGTAGTGCTAACTATTCTATCGAAACAAATGTATCTTCCACAAGCTCCGTAATCCATGTCTTCATATACTTGGACATGCGCCTTGGCCAATTTATCTACATCTTTCGTCGCCAAGGTACCTCGTTGAAACATTATTCGTCCGCCTGTATGGTGGAAAAAACACAGCGTAGACATGTTTTGTGTCATTTAAAACTATCGGAACACACAACCAGAGTCTTTCAGACTTTAAACAACAAAAAGACTCCATGATCTTAAAACAGAATGCTGAAATCAATAGCTATGTTTATGTTGTGCTTCCCTAGAATTGCCTATCATAGGATGAGAAGAGAAGTTCGCAGAAAACAAACGACACCCGTTACCTTTGAGGTAAGGTAGAGAAGTTTCATTGCGAGCAACGGGGAAGGAAGGAGCCATGATAAGGCCGGGGCAAACTGTTACAAGTTTTACTCTCATGACATTGGCTTTGCTCCAAGCTATCTTCTCTGCTCTTGTCTTGCCCAAGGCCAGCCACAGCTGCAGTCAAAGAATGTTATTCCATTTTTATGTGAATCAGCATATCAGGAACGTGAAAAGAAGTGTGTAAAGATTGCTTCAGATATGTGACTACCTTGTTTTCCACACAGAAATCTTCGTCGCTCCAGCAACTCTCGTCTATGTTCTGATCTGAATCGCCACCTGTCCAGATAGAGGCGAGCAAAGAAGAGGTGAATACACATCTCTTAATGTAAGCTGCCCTTCCACAGGCTTCGACTACATTCCTTGCTGCTTCTGTCTCAAGAAATACCATTCTTTCCTGCAAATGTTCATCTGCAGATCAAACATCTACCGCCGAAGATTACCACCAAATCACCACTTGGATACACATACATCATACATTATGGAAACATTTACATTCTTGCGATACTCATGGCACATTCCAAACAGAGGCTAAGCTTTGATCAATCAGCAGCAGGATCATCATTATTACAAGGCCAAAGCTCATCTCTCGTACCTGACAGCTTATAAGCGAACACACTGACGCACAGGAGGCCCTCAAGAGCCTTTTGGCGGAACAATTTTTCTCACCAACTTGTGGTTTGCAGATGCCACCCTAGAAAATGGTACTTGATTCAAACTCGACGGGGATGCATAGTACGACTCGGATTGGACATCAAACAAGGCAAGTAACAACATTACCTGAAATTTGTGTTGGATAATGATCACAAGCTACAGAAATGATTGGCCAAAAGTATCATGAGTTTGGTCAAGCTTGTGACAGTAATACTCTTTAACCATATTTATACCCTAGCAGGAGGGCATCGCCACGCAACTTTTTTTTTTTTTTTTCTTTCGCCACATAACATTTCTTGGTGCCAACTCGCATCATATGACATAGGACATTTTAGATGCATTATACATTTCTTTATAGATTTCCATCCTGACAATGAAAACCAATTCCTAGAGGCCTCAAGTTGGTACGTTTATTTCCTGGATCAACAAATTTTAGTGGTCATCAAAGCGGTAGAAGAGTTGATAGGCAATTGATGGTCCCTAGAACTTTCCCATCTTTTAATTTTTATTGGTGTGATGCATAGGAGATCGGACCAAAATTAAAGTTTGATCACATCATTTGAGTGAAAGTTTGGTATGCGAAATAAGTATATTCGATGCTGATAGCATGAGATTTGCAAGGTGTTATGGCATCGATTTTAACAGACTAACAGGCAACATGAGATGCTGGAATGAGCACGATGGAAGTTTAACCACCAGAGGGAATGCCGTTTGAGAAAATCTCCCGCTGAATTTCCATGGGAACCGCATCATTTACAAATAACTTCCCGAATCAACTTATAAAAGAAAGAGTGCTCAAAAGTGATCATCTAAAACATTCGTCCGTAGCATTTCTCATTATGTAAAATATTATCGATAGTCATTTTTGTGTAGTCGTTTATTTAGAATTAGAATTGAGATTCTAAGATTTTAAGATTCTAAGGGGAAGAATAGTGTGATTCAAAATGAACCACTATAAAAGCTAACAGGACCTTTGTGAGAACAATTACTTAATTTAGTTCAGTGATACTGCAGAAAACTTGGGATGAGGTTAGCACAAAGCAGATGGTGCATCTCAACTCGCAAGCATGGATGCCAACCTTAGTAGTAGGAGTCCCGATCCTACCATCCGATTCTATTTGATTCTACGATTCAATATAATCCTACTTCCTATCCCCATAGAATCCCGATCTCCACCACCTTGATGCCAACCATTAGATTAAAATGGGAGCAAAGATACGTGCACTTAACATTAACAGGACTTTATAGACATAGATGACATTACCGTTAAGGCGTTAAGGCGATGGAATAAGAGATGATGGATGGGGAAACTAACCGTATAACCGGCAACGCCATGTGGATCAATGAAAGAGGACGTATGGAAAACGGCGTGGCAACCCCTAAATGCCTCACAGAGGCTGTCAAGATCACCCATTTTCGCTACTACGACACTCTCAACTTGGCCCATCTCTTCATTGCTCAATAATCTCTTCAAGTCCTCCAAATCCCCTGCTTTTTGCAACCAAAGGGTAAAGTGAAAGCACTGTTTAAGCATTCTAATCTGATTGAATAGATACTACCTCCGTCCGAATGCCATAGAGTTGTTTGTGTTACGAAGTTCTAGACGATTAAATAATGTTTTTTTTAAAACTTATAGTGAAAAGTTCCACAGTGACCTCAACACACGTTGCTTCTGGTACACCCGCAGCCTATGTCAAACTCAAACATTTGATTATTTCAAATGGCTAGCACAGAAGTGGATTCTTCACCAAAACAGCCTGCAACTGAGGCAATGAAACAACTTTGGGAGCAAAACTAGCAAATTATTCTAGCCATCCGATGCAACGCTAGGAACTCCAGTCATCCTGTGTCCTGTTATGCCTAATGCTACTCGTGACATAAATTTTATGCTCTATCTTTCCTTATGAATCTGTGATATTCCATAAGATAAAGGGTCAAAGAATCCGATAACCATGAACCACCCAGGTCAGAGAATCGAGAGATGTACCTGGATTTTGGACCGTAGCTCGGACGAAATAGCCATGAATCAAGAGCTCCTTGATCAAGTGAGCACCAAATAAAGAGTTGCCGCTAGTGACACAAACCAGTTTCCTCTCCCTCGCCATCAACCCACTGAAGAATGCTTCTCCAATGCATCTCCTTTGTTTCTCACCATATCCCACTTCTCTCATCAACACTTCCCTCTTGAAACAGGAATCCATCCTCTTCGTCTTCGTCTTTCTCTCCTCCTCCTCCTTATTCTTCACTATAAAGAGCCAAAAGAAATACTTGGTTCAACATCAGATTAAATATAGGAGAAAACTACAAGTGAAGGGGCCACATAGCAAACCCACTAGAGACCTTGTGTTAGATGAAACATAAGCTAGGGAGCAGAAGAGGGTGCTTCGTTTATCTAAGAGTCATAACTACATCAAATGATGTCCTTTTCGTCACACGGATACAGTTACTTATAGGCAAAGATCTCACAAGAAGGTGCAAACAACGTGGAAAAGTACGGTGAGGTGCAAGGATTGGTTATAGCAAAGCTATTTTGGGAGAAAATCATGCCCAATAGGAAAGATACCAGCTTTTCTGTCATAAGTACAAATAAGGACATTCATCTACCTGAATTAAGGACCTTTTCTGGTCACGCATCTACCGCGAGGCTTGAATGATAGCGGGCGCCTATTCGAGCAAAGTAAAAAACTTCGTCGATCAAAATTCACATCTGCACTGACTATCACCCTTTTATGTCACTTGGCGATTGTCACGATAAAAGCAAGCATGCTTACAACTTATACAAATATTACTGATCTACGCGTGACGCATTACTACCTGCCTAAATCGCGGTTACACAATCTTAGATAATGCATCAATACAAACAAGCACGCTTACAAATCACACAAAAATTGACAATCTTCCCTACCCATGATGAGCAAGTAATTACCCGTCTAGATCACCGTTGGTCCAAATGGGTCGATAGACATTGAGAACACAAATCATAATCATCCTCCAAAATATAGTACCCTCCGTAACATATTATATGCAATCAATTGATTAATTGAATTTTTGTTGAATTTGATGAAGAACAGAATATTTTGTTGAGATAATGAAATTATCTGTAACGATTATAAAAAAGATAACAAATGTATTGTAATACAATATAATTGATTTAATATTTTTTTAAAATAAGAAATTATTAAAAAAGAAAAAATATAAATAAATTAAAACAAAAATAACATTTTTTATATTAAAATAAGAAATTATTAAAAAAGAATATAATATAATCCGAAGTTGGGGAAAAAAAGTTTCTAACATAAATGACAAAACCATCAGAAAATGAACCTAACCCAACGGACAGTCAATGACAACAGATGCAAACAAAACACACCCTTTATAATTCCATCACAATCCTGGCATTTTCATGGACAAAACGAAAAGGCATTCAAAGAACATACCTTAATAGTCACAAGATTGTGACTTGATCTCGAAACTCCCAAGTCATATGAAAATAATCTTGATGTTTGAATGGTGGGTGAGTTGCACGCGGGGGATAAAATATAATGTACTGTCTCTCTGAGTTTTTTTCTTGCTTGGAGTTCATCTCAGATGCATTTCGTCGAACAGGTGATGGGCAAATGGCCAACGCTACGAGTCAAGTGTGAAGTGGGCAGAGATTCCACGCATTTTTTGTCATGGCCACTGGTTTTGGACCCTAACATTGATGGGTCAAAAATTTGACTGCGCTTGTGTAGGACGGTCGCCGACATTGATGAATGAATGATTCAAAAATTTGAATCTTCCGTGGAAGGATACAAAACACAATTGTGAGTATTTGATGAATTGGTGATAAGTCATCCAAGGTTATTTTGAGTATATCTGTGTTGGTATAGTATAAAGTTTGATCTGTGTTGGTATACGTCATTTTTTGTAAATTAATCGTGAAATAATTAATAATATATAAATTATTAAACAATCAAACATTATTTATTATAGAAATAAGATTTTTTTGATGTTCATATATATAAAACAATAAAACAATAAAATATATAATATTATAAACGAAGGGACATTAAGCAAGGGTGATCATTTGTGACAAATTATAAATATTCATTTGTGACAAATAAGTTTACATTGGGTACTCCGGAGTGTGGATCATTGCTACGCATAGCCACCAATATAGGACTCAGCGACGTCCTCGAAAAGACAAATGAATAGGATTATACTAAAATTAGGAATACAATATCAAGAGTTGTATGCCATATTATTCCTAGTTCTCACACTTTTACAACAATGAAATGTCACATTGAAGAAATTAGTTAAAGAATAAATAACAAATCCAAATAATGTATACCCATGAACAAAATAATACGAGAAAACCATCTCACACTTTGTATTGCATCCTCTCATCATCTCATGTAGCCAAAATGGCAGCCATTTTGTTCCCATGAACACAAACAATGCTTCAGTCTCCTACAATATACACGGAAGGAATCGACCAAAGGACGATTCCTCGCCGGGACGCCGCAATGAAAGCCAGAAGTTGCGATCTCTGGGACATCTGGTCTCTCTGGAAGGCCTTGCTGCTAAGGCATCGACTAACACGAGCAATGCTTGTTCCGAATATATCATGAAGTTCATTTCCCTGATTGTTCACTCATCCAGCTACCTTGACTATTATTCATATATTCCGAACTGTACTCTTGGCTCCCAAACGCCATGCGCTGAAACATCCTGATCTGGACGGATTGCTCTCTCGAATCTAAAACTCCACTCTGGCCGGGCTTCATGCCATTTAAGAGATCCGATGATGATTCGCTCAACATATCCATCGCCCTCACCACCTGTGCATGCATGAAAATATTTTGTTAAAGAATGTCGCTGAACTAATCAGGTTGATGAACTCAAGGGATGGTGGAGTTAAAAGATTTATGTACCAGGGTCATCCTCGGCCTCTTAGAAGCTGAGTGCCGTACACAGGCCGCTGCAGCCTCTACCATCTGGAACATCTCGCTCCGAACATAGTTCCCTTCTAATCTTGGGTCCGCCACTTCGTCAAATTCTTCAGTCTCCAATGCTCGACTTAGTATGGGTCGACCCTGTTGTGACAGATTACTCGTTTAGTCATTCTTAATGCAAAAAGATAACTAGGTACTTGGAGCTGGCGGCTTACCCATTCCACCAAACTTTCATCTCCCAACGGTTGAGTCTCATCTATAGGCTTACGGCCAGTAATGAGCTCCAAAAGAACCACACCAAAGGAATAAACATCAGATTTTTCGGTCAGTTTTCCACTCGATGCGTATTCAGGGGCCATGTACCTGGTAAATGCGCATTGGCAGTCATTAGATGCGTATAAAGCAGAACTGCGGATAAATAAAAAATAGTTCACAAGGAGGATCAACCAAATTGCTCAGCACCATTTCAAGTTTCAGACAGCTCCAGCTTAAATGTCTCGCTTGTGAATTATCACTAAAATCTATGGGACCAGTGTATCCGATAGCGCTAAATGCTTATGAATGTTAACTCATAGCTATTTGTATGAAAACACATACATATTGTTGAAATAGCTACAATACTAAGGGAAGGAAAGATCAAATCAAGAACTGGATGATGGAAACCATCCTTTGAGAATTCGATCATGAGATAAGCTTTATTGCTGATAATCTCAGTCAACTGCAACTTGGGATTGATCGGCCTGTCACACGATTTTAATCAATGAGAGTTCCCCTTTAACATTTTTTGCCACTTGAACTTTCAGTCATTGATTTTGAAGCAAAAGAAACTGATTGATCTAGACTTCATAAGCTAACCTATAGGAACATACCCATCAGATCTATCAGTTTTTCAATTTTAAGACACCAATTGAAAAGATGGTCACTTGTCCTTGCAGCAAATGCGATCACCCTTGATGTTTGATTCTCTAACTTAATGGTAGAATAATTGAAACTAATTGCATACCCGAACGTCCCCATAACGCGTGTGGAAACATGAGTGTTGCCATCCAGCTCCTCCGCCAACTTTGCTAGCCCAAAATCTGCTACCTAGAGAGAGACACAGGATGAAAGGTAAGTTACCAGAGTCCAAATGACACAAAAAAAATTACACTGCAAGGATGAGGAAAATGTAGCTGTTCCAGGTCCATTCTCACATAATCATTGTCCGTACCTTGGCTTCGAAGTTATCATCTATAAGAATATTGGCTGATTTGATATCCCGATGAATGATTCGTGGGTGACCTGCAGAATCATGGAAATACACAAAAGTGTAAACAAGAATTCATGATGCAAAATTACCAAAAGCATCAAATAAATCAAGTAGAGTAAAAAAGAGTTACGAGCAAAAATAAAGACGATAACTCACCACCATTGTACTAGCCTAATCAACAAAAACTAATATGCAAGTTTGTTCGTGGCCGTATTCCTCAGTTTGAGAATTAATAGAATGAAACGGCCAGAAAAATGGGGGAATAAAAATCTCAACAGCAAAAGTAGCCAAGTGGGTTCTTATGCGCTCGACTATGTATCTGAATGTTGTCAAAGGTTTTGAAGCTCATGTTCGAGGACAAATTTCCCCTCAATGAAGAGATAACGAGCGAAAAGAAACATAGAGATGAAGAGAAAAGAGTAGTGCTCAAACTAATGGCAGGCTGTCATGGGGAAAATAATATAAGCTGAGATATTATAAGAGATGTGAGCACAATATGATCCCAAACAAAACAAAGGAAAACAGGAAAGACAGAAGGTACTTACAGTCCTCATGTAGGTAAGCTATTCCTCGAGCAGCACCAATGGCGACCTTAACTCGAAGGGCCCAATCCATGACCGGCCTACTAGCAACTGCAAAGCACCAGAAAAACAGTTACATGGAATATCATAGACGAAATTGATTATATATCATGTCGAGGGCACAACTCTACTAGTACATGACAAAACGGTTCCTTGAAAGATTCAAAGCATCCAAATTATCAGAAACTCAGCAACAGAAAAAACATAAAGGTTTTTGTCAAAAAGAAAAGGAAAAAGAAAAAGAAAAAACATCAAGGTTCGAGGTGAAAAAAAAAAAAGAGCTGAAGACAATTAATTAAGGAATATATTAGCATACTCATTTTTTTTCAGCATACGCTGCAATCTTACTACTCCAAGGAGAGTGACAAACAAGAACTGGACGGCATTCATGAATTAGTATCTTACCATGCAGATGGTGATGAAGGGTATTGTTTGGGACAAACTCAAAGACAAGTAGCCTTTGATGCTCATTTATGCAATAACCCACAAGAGAAACCAAATGCCGGTGATGCACACGACTGATGACCTCAACCTCGGCTCTGAACTCACGGTCACCTTGTGCATTGCCAGCTTTTAGCACTTTCACGGCTACTTCTTTGCCATTAGCCAGGCAGCCTTTGTATACACAACCAAATCCACCAGTACCAAGAATGTTACGTGCTGAAAAACCATTCGTGGCGGCGGATAGCTCATCATACGTAAACCAGGTCTTGGAATTGCCCAACCCACCATGATCGGAGGGTGAGCCTGCAAACTCACTACCATAACTGTTACCCGTAAAGTTGGGTGCGCCTTGGCCCTTAATAATTGACGAGCCTGGAAATTGAAAAAATTACAAACCAAGTCAACTCCAAATCAAACGAATTTTTCCGACAAGTATCTGCAAGGTAGATTACTTGGAGGCTTTATGAAAACTTTCTGTGTTAACATAGACATTACCTGAACCCTGCGACAACGCATGTGAAGGAGGATACATATATTGAGTGTACTTCTCCTTTTTCTTTCTCCGAGCAAAGACAATAGTCATCAGAAAACCAATCACAAGAACAGTAGCCGCAACGCCAATGCCTACTCCAACCTTTATTCCAGAATTACTCCCACTACTTTGAGATCCAGGAGGACTAGAAATTCCTGTCAAAGTTGGGCTTGAAGCACTTGACTTCGATGTTGGCGTAGAAGAAGAAGTGCCTCCAGTGGAGGAAGAATTCGTCGACAAAGGAGAAGACGGAGTATAGGAAGGAGGAGGCACAATAGTATTACCACTAGAAGGCGGAGGAGACTTCCCCGAAACCACTCCACTGGGTGGTGGAGCAGAAGTTACGGGAGGAGAGCCACTAGGTGTTGCAGCTACTGGAGGAGGCGGGGATGGAGGTGGAGGATGGTGGGAATGGCCTTTTGGAGGAGGTGGAGATGGAACTGGAGGCGAGGGCGAACTGGAAGGTGGCGGTGCATTAGGCGTAGATGGTGGCGGTGATAAAGGAGGTGAAGGTGGTGGTGCATTAGGTGTAGATGGTGGCGGAGATGTTGCTACTGGTGGTGGAGGCGAACTAGAAGCAGGAGGTGGTGTTGATGCTGGAGGTGGCGATAGGGGTGGTGATGGAGGAAGAGCGGATGACACAGGTGGAGGTGGAGATGAAGAAGATGATGGTGATGATTGAGGCGGTGGCGAATTCGAAGAAGGAGATGGAGGTGGAGGATTAGTAGTAGTAGTAGTATTGGTAGAGGAAGGTGAAGTTGGTCCGGGTGAAGAACCAGGAGTTGAAGCCATCAAACTTCTTCACAGCACAATGCTGGCATCTAGGAACTCAGCATCTCAAATATCTTCACCCTCCAATCTCATCTGTCTTTCCAGCAAGCCGAAATTCTCTCAGCAGCAATGCTGATCACTCCGGACCAAAACAACCCGATTCCACCACCTGTATCGCTGCAAAACCTCCAAGATTTCGAGCATCAGTCAAACCCTACCCCGAATTCTTCCACATTCAGTAACCTGGAGTACACTTCCAAACCAATGACCAAAGTCAGAACGGTTACATAAACGAATTCTACTTGAACACACATAGTCGAATCTCAAATTTGATACCCATAATGGATCACATCGATGCCAGATTCATCATAATCAACCCAGAGTTTCCTTGTTTTTCCAAGGGAAAAAAAGAGAAAAATATCAAAAAGGGAAAAAAATCAGACAAGGAAGATCATGCCGTGATATTGCTGCAAATGAGGAAACCCGAATCATCCAACAAGACAATTGCAACAGCAAATCAGCTCAATCAGTTCAAGTAATCAGAACCCATTTAACAGTACACAAAACAATCACTGCCCAGATCAACAATTCAATCAAAGAATCAAACCCACATTGGAAATCTCAAACCTTGAAATGGGAAACGAAAAAGATCTAACCTTTCTCAGTATCCGCCTAGGGCTTGATTAAACTCTTGGAAGAAATGAGGAACATGAGCAGCTCTCACAGCAAGCAAGCAAGTAGTTTGAAAGAATAATGCAATGCAAGCTGAAATCAAGGGCAAGAAACGTGGTGGCAAGTCACCCCAAAATTAACAATGTGAGAAATCCAGTGGCCAAAATGGGTAAACGGCGTCGAAGTCAAATACACCTTGCAAATGGGTTTGAAAGGGTGAGCAATAAATAAAGTTTCAGTTTTTTTTTTTTTTAATTTGAAATTTTGAGGGTGTCTGACATTGTTTTTGAGTGTGGTGGAGTTGGAGGAGGAGAAGGAGAAGACGGGTCGGTGAAATGGGTTTGTGTCGTGTGGATTAAGCATCTGATATTTGAAGGGAAAGGCAGGGTGGCATCTAAGGAATGCAATGCACTGTGAGGAAGGCAACCGCATCTCATGATAGATACATCTGGGACTATCACTTTGTCCCTCTCTGTCTTTATGCCTTCTCACTTTGTGACAATGTACATGTGGAATATCAATATTCTTAAGATTATACGTGCTTGTTGATATATTAAAATTGTTCTAGCAAACATTGATTTCGAAAAAGAAATTCGTTATAACATTAAGCGGACCACTGGACAGAAACTCGTTTCTAAACTCAATGTAATTGCAAGTCATTTTTGTGATTCGGCAAAGGAAACATAGATTGAGCTTTGCATCATGGTAATATTCATTCTCACATTTGTAAAACCTACTACTGATCACACACTAGCAGGTAAATGCACTAGAAAATTCTCATGGGATCTCTTCTTCGTTCTCAACATACAACACAACAAAAGCAACAGAACTTAAAGGACGTCACTACAAATTTACCAGCATGAAGAAAGATGGAACACTAGGACCTAAAATCTAGATTGCAAAACGATAATCTGTCCTCGTATTAAGCATAATCTTTAAGATAATAATAACAGACACAAAGGATGAAAGAATACACACCCCAAACATAGCAAAGCAGGGTATGCAGCCATGTATCAGCTATTCAGGCTTTGCTGCACTGTGAAGGTCTGATTCGTCCAAGAATGTAACATTTACCAATTCCCCTATATGTTGATCTTGCTGTTGGTAATCAGTCATCATTCACATCCATTGTCGAGCAAATTCAGCGACATTACTGGCAAAACTCTTATTCTGTCCTGCATTTTTCCTATTTCATTATAATTCAAACAGACTTGTTCGGTTGGACATGAGAAAAAAGGGTTTCAATTTTTACCCAAAATCGAACTTAAGTTTAACTATGTCACTAACACTAATCATATTTTTCTCTCTCTCATTCGACAAAGAAGAATTTCGCGGAATCACCAAGCACTGAGGAGTCTGAGGAGTTAAACAAAATGTTAAACTGCAGAGCATGATCAGATCGCACTTGGTTGTTTGATTTTTTCACGAATACCCGGTGCAATTTCCTCCTTGATCCTACCAATACGAATGGTACATACAGAATAAGCTGCCTGTGAGAAATTCCCCAATTGAGAAAGAAGAGTTTCAGTGACCTCAGGATTCGGTAACCTCAATATCTCAGGACATGACAATGCCGTATAAAAACACAGCCATTTCATTAACAATGTTTTTTTTTTTGGTTGAGGGATATTAACGATGTTTTAAAAAGGTATAGCAGCAACAAGACACATTCTAGCACATACACACAATCAACAAAGAAAAATCGAACAAGGACCGAAAACTGCTCCAAATCAGTTGGATTTCCCGTATCTATATCCCTCTGTTATTTATCAACCATCATTCGGATCCATATTTGAGCACTTCAGTGACAATAGTGGCTGAACCAGCAATGTCTTTCCCATGCATTCTCACCATCTCCCCTGCTGTGGATCCACCAAAGAAGATTTGAGAGTGAGTTTCCATCATCGAATCCCTTCAAGCTTCTGATCTTCTGCAAAGCGTTTTCTTTGTCATATATTCCCTCCAAGGCATAGACAAACCCCTTCCACCCTTCTCCAACACCCTCTCTGCTCAGAGAAGGCAATGTCCATGCGACAAGGTCTGTGGTGAAACTTGCATCAGGAAACAGAACCTCGGTTATGGGAAGTACAGGGAGGACTTGGATTCCTAGCCTGCATTCCCTCCAATCGGGCGGAGCAAACCATAGCCCGCTGTCCCTCTTGTTAGCCCATAAAACGCCAATCACCTTGTTCTCCCTACTGAAATCGTCCTCATACATGCCTTCACCTTCTCTGATGTGCCACCATGTTTTTGCTGCTTGAGTCTCAAAGGCCGCAAGGGTTGACCCCATGGCGACAAGATGGGTATCTCCATATGCCAGTCCCATCAGAGCCGCGGAATAGTATGCATTGACTGCCTCACTTGTGCTCTCCTGGTTCCTCCCATCAGCAAATTCTGTTAGTCCTCCCGCCCATGAGTGCAACTTGTACAAGTCGAAGCACCTCAATCTGGTGTAGTATGAACTCCCCCGCTTGCCTAAGTTCATGAAATCTGCCATCAGAGTATACGCTTGAGACCTGTACTTCCTTCCCCATGAAGGGTCAATCTTAGCAAGCACGGCGATAGCATAGAGGAAGTATCCAAGGTGATAATGATGATCATTGTACAATCCAAATCCAAAATCAGCACCAGAATCAACAGACCCTTGTCTCGTTATTATCCCACCCCATTTTCCATCATAGAGAAATCCATTCCCAACAAAGCTCCCATCCAGCCAAGGCTGTATTGTATCCCTCAGGAACTGCCTAACTTCTGGGATTGCATCAGGGTAATTCACCTCCTCGGCTATCAAAGCCAGCCTCGCCGCTCTAGCAATCAACTTCCCATAGAAATACGAAGAGGTGGTCGAAATGGATCTTGAGTCCAAAGCTGCAACGTCCCTGCAAAGCGTGCCAATGATCTCAGAATATGCCTCCTCTTCAACCCCCTTGATCGAATGCCACGTCACCGAAACAGGCTCCGACTTCAGCTTCCACACATCCCCAACAATGCCAACAAGATCACCATCAATACTCTTGTACTTAAACTCATCCAAAACCTCATAATCCCCATCATCATTCGCCAAAAGCCGAAGATGAAGAGGATGAGCAAGCATCAAGAGCTCCCCCCATCCTCTCTTCTCCCACCTATACTCCAACCCGAACGGCTTGGTAAACACAGCGTCCCCTCTCACCGGATAACACGAACTAAACCGATCAAGCACATACTCATACTTAGGATCATCGGAACCAGGCAACACAGAAACACGAATCAACCCCGAAAACAAACCATCACTAACAATCCTCGAACCGTCGTTCCTCAGACTAATCCCCGACGACGAATACACAACCCACGTCTGACCATTATTCAACCCAACCCGATGCTTCGTTTTCGCCCCGTTAGACGAAAACGAAACAACAGCATGAATAGTACTAATCACAACCATCCCATTCCCCCCTTTCTCAACAAACCCAGTAACAAACGGACTCCCTCTCACAAGAAAGAACCTCAGACTCGACGACGGAAACACAATGTTCACGCCAAGATCGCTGAACTCCGAGACCAAATGACCATTTCGCCCATGACCTTGAACATTTTCGATTTCACAAGAAACGGTGATATCTGGGTTGAAGACTTGGGAAATGAAGGTGGGGTTTGAGAATCGAGATGGGTATGAGAGGGAGAGGGAAGATGAGGAGGGGGAGAGTTTGATGAGGTAGGGGTGGATGTATTCGGGTTGGTCGCCATTGTTGAGGGTGAAGTTTTGGAAAAAGGAGTTGGTTGGGAGAGGTGATGAAAGGAGGTGTGGTGAGATGAAGAGTGATGGGTCTGGGAGAACGGTGGATTCTGCAGATGGGAACCGGAATGGGGCGGTGTTGGTGGTGGTGGCTGGTGGTGGAGACATGGATTCCGCCGGCGGCGTAGGTGGAGGTGGAGGCGATGGTGGAAGGGGTGGTTGGGGCTTTTGGGGTTTTTTGAATGGTTTTGTGACAAGTCTTGTGAGTTTTCTTAGTGGTTTTTTGATGACCATGAGTTTTCGTAGTGGTTTTTTAATGACCATGATTCCGTCAAAATGAGGGATTAATTTTAGGTGAGGAAGTGGTTGGGAAATGTGGACTTGGTAGGAAGGAAGGATATTGATTATGCCGTGTTAATATTATGATTTATTTATTTTATTTTATATTAATGGATGTGATTTATTATTGTATTGAAATATGATGACGAGAAAAAAGAAAATGAGATAAGATTATGAACAAAACGATGCTTCAGACTTCTCATGATTTTATGCTCTTGCGGAGACGGGAAACTCTTCGGTCGTGATGCAATGTGTATTTGGTTTGTGTGAGGATGTTGAGGTGTTGGTGGTTTTGAGATGTTGGGGTTGAGGTTTGAAAGGTATCAATGAGGGGGAAGAGAGGGATATGTCATTTTAAGCGTGTGATTGGGAAGATTGACTTGGAAGGTAGGCAATGTATTTTTTGTGTGATGACACCAAGAAGCAAGGAATGAGAGATGATAACTTCTTGTGTTCCTTACAAGATCCTTTTGCCTCTTGTCCACTTCGATTGTCATTTTGGGAAAACTTTCATTGAATTGGAAAAGGAATGGTCAAAATGATCTTGTCATGTCATGTGTGAAGCTCCAGAATGGCCAAGACATTTTGAATCCACCGAGTAGATGGAGAATAGACAAGATAAGGCAGTCCAAAAGGAGCATCCAACATCGGGGAAAATATATGACCACGTTCGTTCTAACAATGAAATTTGTTTTAAATAAGTCCACTCAAAACAAGATAAGAAAAATACGACAGTTTAAGGATGTTTGTATGATTGAAAATGAATTCTTCCACATCAATTTTCACTCATCAAATAAGACATTGTTTTCGATGTAAAACAAGATGAGATCCTTTACATCCCGATTCAATCCCTATTCATTACGAAATAACTCGATGTTGTAGTTAAATTTTACTTTCTCTATCCCATGATACTCACTTAGTATAAGAAACGGTTTGACTAAACACATATGTTTATGCGTATTGAATTTTTATGAAATTTGAGAAAAAAATATTTTTCTTGAGTTATAATAAGATTTAGTGTATCAATTGTAAGTGATGATAATTGAAAGAGTACACGGTCTTGGAATAGTACATGATGTGTGAGAAGTATGTTTTTCAAAAGAAAACCCTGAAGGATTTCTCTTTGGTCAATCGAATAGCCCGTAAACTCAGCAGCTGTAGGTGGCAAAGTTAGAGTTTAACATAATTTTTGGTCAACGATGGTTGCTGTAAGTGGAGGCGGCTATCCATGAAGGCGATGGTCCTCGAAGGCTGCGGTAGGTGGCAAAGTTAGAGTTTAACATAATTTTTGTGTTTTTTTTCTTTTTATTGTTTGATCATTGAGCATATCGATCCTAACAAAGTCGTATCAGAGTTCGGATTGATCAAAAACACATAAAATGATAGGTGATTTTATAAAGCCGAAATGATCAATTCGAGTTATTGATTGAATTGGGTTGACAAGATTAGATAGTTTAAACAATCAACTTCGTGGATCGATCTCGGTGTCAAACATTGTTCTTTTTAAGGCTCTCTTATTAAATGGGAGTCATGACAAATGAAGGAAAGATCAAGATCGAGAAATAGATCGAATTTCGTATTTTGGAAGATACAGATGGAGAATTATCTCTATCAGAAGGATCTCAACCAACCTTTGGGTAGAGAAAAAATAGGAATTCCTTGATCGAGAGGCGTCGGGGGCTATTTGTCTTTCCCTTTCTTCATTCGTGACGTTTAACCTCTTCAAAGAGAAGACAATTGAAGATGTTATGAAAGTTTTAACAAAGATGTACGAGAAACTTTCAACTACGAACAAGGTAGTTATGATTAAAAGCTTGTTAAACATGAAGGAGGTCAATGGTAAACCTATAACAAAGCATTTTAATGACTTCAATATCGTGACTAGTCGATTGGATCATGTGATTTTAAACATGATTGGATCATTGATAGTGGAGCTAGTGATCATATCACTCCATATTATCAAAGTTTATGCACTATGAGGTTGTGTCTTAATCTAAGTTCATTACAATGCCAAATGGAGACCAAGCCAAAGAGGCTCATATTGGTTTTGTTATACTCACTCCTCACCTCATTTTGTCTCAAGTCTTGTTCCAATTTCACCTTTCCACAAATAAACTCACCAAGCAGCTTTCAGTCTCCATGATGTTTAACTCCCATTCATGTGTTCTTCAGGTCCCTTCAAGGAAGACAAAAACCACGAATACATATATGAACTAGGCCCAACTGTTAACCTAAAAGCCTAAGCTAATGGGTTATGGGTTCCTCATATATATATTTTACTCTTTCTGTTTTTCCACGGTCGATGTGGATAAACCTGCTCACACATATTCCTCAACAGTCTCCTCGGCAAGGAGACTGGAGGGTTGTATGTCCATAAGAATGATAATGCTGCTCACTTTTCTTCTTTGGTAAATAATGATAGTGTCTTCTTGTACCTCTTCTAGTACAGTCTTCTCTACTTTTGTGGCATAGCAGGTTGGGTCATATATCTTTGAAAGAGATGAGGCATATTGATTCTCTGAGACATTTATCTTTTAAGGCATCCAAAAATGATGTATGCAGCCTTTTGGCTAAGCAACACAGATTACCTTTCTCCCTTTCTTCCATTAAAGCCAGTTCTTATTTTGACCTTTTACCTGTGGGTATTTAGGGGCCATTTTTCTGTTCCTACTGTCAATGGACATAGGCATTTTTGTAACTATTGTTGATTATTTCTCTCGTTGTCACTTGGGTTTATCTTTTATGTAAAGCATTTTCTTTCCTCAAAACCTTCATCCCATTTGTTGAAAAGTAGTTTGTTGTCACTGTTAAGATCATTCAAACATATAATGGTCTCGAATTTGCTGATAATTCAGCTTTGTCCTTTTATGATTCAAAGGGTATTTTACATCAGCAATCTTGTGTTTACACACCTAAAAAAAAAGGGGGTTGTAAAGAAGAAATATCAACATCTTCTTGATATGGTTAGATCTATCATGTTTCAGGCATCTGTATCTCTCAAATACTGGGATGAGTCTGTCCTTGCTTTTACCTATCTTATAAATCGAATTCCTTCTTCTGTTCTGTATCGCAAGACACTATATGATGTTCTTTATCATGAGTCACCTTCTTATTAACATCTTAGAGCTTTTGGATGTCTATGCTATGTCTCTACTTCTTCCTCTCACAGAACCAAATGCATGGGTCGTGGATCTTCTTGCGTGTTTATTGGACGCTCACAAAATAGAAAGACCTATAAGCTCCTGAATTTTAATTAATCATATGAAAATCATTGAGTCACGTTGTTTTTTTATAAACAAATCTTTCCGTTTCATCACTTACCACATGATTCACCCAATGCCCCTCTTCCTTCTCCTATCAATAATTCTTCTATAGATTTTGTCTCACCATCACATACTGCTTCTCCAAGAATATAGCCTTTCATGTCTCCAATAATACAATCTTCCTCCTTGATACAGACCCTCTTATGGACCATGATGATATGGTGCCTTATGACAGTCATGATGTTGTCACTGCTTTTTCTAAAGTGGTTTATGATGATACCTCTATGACACATTCTATCAGGGTGACCAACTCCTAAATATAGTTGCCTATGAGAGATATGTTGGTGCTGCACAGTCTTATATTTCTCAAATTCAGCAATATACTGAGCCTTCTAATTACAAAGTTGCTTCTTTGGATCCTCATTGGGTTGCTGCTATGGACAGAGAGTTGTTAGCCTTGGAGGAAAATAAGACTTGGTCTTTTGTTGATTTATCACCAGAAAAGAGAGTTATTGGATCTAACTGGGTTTACAAAGTCAAGTTCAGGTCTGATGGCAGCCGGAAAAGGTTTAAGGCTCGTTAAGTAGTCATTGATTACACTTAAAGGGAAGGGAAGGATTATTAAAGGGAAGGGAAGGATTATCATGATACTTTTTCTTCTGTGGTTAAAATGGTCACTATTCGTACGATTGTAGCTTTGGCTGCTCAGAAGCATTGGCATTTCCTTCAGTTAGATGTGAATAATGCTTTTCTTCATGGCGATTTGTTTGAAGAAGTGTATATGAAGGTGTCTCTTGATTTTCATAATCCTTCTCACAAGGAATGTATGCTAAGCTTTCTGATGCTTAAATGACTCAAGATTTTAAACCATCTAGGAGTCACCACTCCTTGTTTGTTTATACTTCTAGGAAGGACATTACCCTAGTGGCTATCTATGTTGATGATGTTCTTCTTACTGAGTAATCCTGCCTTGCTGCGGCAGTTTAGACTTTCTTCTTCATGTCTTCAACATAAAAGATCTTGGAGATCTTCATATTTTTTCTTGGCCCAGAGATTTCTCATGTTGCTGAAGGTATTACAGAAGAAGTACACATCAGATATTTTAAAGGAATTTTCCATTCCTTCCTCCCCTCGTGCTGTCACACCATTACCTTTGAATTGCAAACTTACAGCTGATAGTAATCTCTATCTGAAGGGTGCTATTTTTTACTGATCTTTTATTGGCAAATTGAACTTCCTTATACAGACTCGCCTTGATATTTATTATGCATTTCAATCTTTGAGCCAATTTATGTAGTATCCTACTGAGGATCGTATCTTACCTGCTATGCACTTGCTAAAGTATATCAGTAATACTGCAGGACAAGGCATTTTGTCCCAGACATCTTTTCCTGTTAGTCGTAAGTCTGTGACTGGTTATGCTGTACTTCTTGGACGTTCTTCGATAAGTTGGAAGTCAAAGAAGCAATCTGTTGTGGCAAGGTCCTCTGCTGAGGCAGAACATAGGGTCATGCTTGGTTGGTTCAATTATTTGGTGAACTGTTTGTTATTGGCCTTCGACCTGTTAGACTCCATTGTGATAACCAATCGACTAAAGAATCCTGTTTTTCATGAGCGAATTAAGCACAATGAAGTCGATTATCACTTTGCTCACGACAAAGTGCTTGAAGGACTGATTCTGTTGTCGTATGCTTCATCTTCTTCCCAACTAGTTGGTGTGCTGACTAAAGCGCTTCCTTCTCATCAGCATGACCTACTGTTACGCAAGCTGGGCATGGTGTTTCTCATCCTCGATGGCTTGGGCGAGGGTGAGGGGTGGTGTTAAGGAGTATACGGTCTTGGTATAATATGTGATGTGCGAGGTGTTTGTTTACTTGTATGGTCATTGAATGAAACAAGCGTGTTAGGTCATGCACACAATGTAAATAGGATTTTTGTCACATGAGTATAAATAGGAATGTACTTTACCATTACATCAATAAGATATGTTATTCTGAGTTTGTTACAATATTTTCTCTTTTTTACTTTCCTCTCCTTTTCTCTCTCTTCTATCGTCTCCTTCCTCGAGCTATATCTATCATTGATGAACTCTGAAACTGATTCTGCTCTTGATCTTGACAATAGTAAAATATAATGTAATAGATGATTGTTTTTTCGTTTTTTAGATGAAAATGTTACTCCACTTTAAAAAAAAAAAAGGAAAAAATATATTTCCTTTTGATCTATCCAACGAAGAGAACAATCAACCTTTGTTGGTAACTTTTTGGAGCCAACATTTTCAAATACCCTTTTTTTTTTTTCCACATCATCACATTTTATTATAATTTTTTTCTCTCTCTCTCATATATATAAAGGACAAGGTTATCATTTTACACAAAATTCAACATTTTTATTAATCCGTCTGCAAGATTTTAGCTGTATTAGTTTTGGGATGGTTGGAGTATTAAATATGACATGTTGTTCTTATTTTTGGGACGATTCAAATAAATAAAAATTATTTATGTTATAAAATAAAAAAATATTATTTAACACATAATTTGATAAAATTTATTTTAAAATCAAAATAACAATATAATCATAATCCCCATTTTATAAAATGTACTACTAATAAATCATGCTATGATAAATATTTTACGAGAAATGATTTTTTTAATCATTAGTTTGGTCTCCACGAACCCATCACTGGTCAAATAGGGAGTACTTGATTTCCTGTAGAAGCGATCCAAACCCAAACCAACGTCCCACTCTCCCCTCTCATGGCGGGTCTCCTGGCGTGGGCAGCAGACGTCGTCGGCCGCCGATCCACCTCCGACACCGACACCGACTCCCCCTCCTCAATTCCCCTGATATTCACCCCGGAGCAAGACAACTACGCCCGCGACCTCGACTCTCGAGCCTCGTCCCTCGTCCGCTCGATCCAGGATCTGAGGGCCAGGATCCCTCCGTCCGGGATCGCGGAACGGTTGCCGGAACTCCACGCTCATTCGGTCGCCTCGAATGCAGAGCTCCTGAGCCAATTGAACGCTCACTCCACCACACGAGAGCGGGTATGGGACATTGGATCACAGGGATTGAAGAAATGGGATTGAGATTATGTTTGAGGATTTGATATGGGGAGGTGTTCTGTTTGGGAGGTTGAGTTACTCGTTATAGTAGTGGGGAATTCGATAGAGTTAGAATTGTAAGAACTTGATGCATTGTAGGGAGTGCTTTCATTTCTCTCGCGATTGATCCGGATTGTGACTATTGTAATGTGGGGGGAGTTGTTCTATTTAGAAAACTGCCTTGATAGATATTCTGGTAGGCATTTGATAGAGAGAAACTTAGAATTGTATGAACTGGAATAATATTGCAGAATCGGATCTTAGAATTGGGATTCTGTCTGGTTAATTAGTTTTAGTGTGTTTGACATTTGGGTAGTGTAGAAAGTTGCATTTTGGTCATTTTAGTGTGTTTGGGATTCAGTTAGTGTAGAAAAGTTGCAAATTGATCAACTATATGTGCGAGGATGGATTCAAGCGGTAGATAGAATGTGATTCTACTGTGTGATAGGGGAAGAATGAGATGGACATCTCTTATGCTTGATCTTTTTGGCCTATCATGATGATAGGTTCCTGGGTCAGTAACTTCTCAGCATCTCACGTAAGGAAATGTCCAGATAAAAACATATGGCAGGGCATATTGCATCTTGAGCCCTCGAGTATTTTGAGCATTTTTGCTACTAGACTTGCGACTTATAGTGCTTGCTTTGATTTTCCAAGGAAATATAAATGCATAAAAGAAGCTCAATTTTCAGAGGAGTGTTTGGGATTGCTTAAGATTGTATAAATAAAAACCACTTTGGTTATAACTTCCTTCAATATTTCTATAGCTACATGCAAGCGGAACCCTAGCGACTTGCGTTTGTTGTTCGATAATTTAGTTTTACAAAGAAGACAGAAAAAGATGTGCTTAGGTGGCAGATTTCCCAAACTTTCTTTTCTTATTATTTCCTTTAGATATGTTTAACCATGAAGAGATGCCTTTTATCCCTCCAACTGTCGGTGATCACCTAAATGCAAATTTAGTATCAATTTCAGACTTCGGTAGAATATATTCCGTAGATGATTGTGGTCACCGAATTTGTGTTTTTGGTATGGGAAATCTAATTTCTCAAGGGTGAATGCTTGTTCTAAACTTCTAATGGCTATTTGTAGTCAACTGCGTTGCCATCAACAAAAAAGAGCTGGACATAGGCCTCCTTGTACAGTTGAGTCTTCTTCTAATCAAGCACGCATGGATTGAGGAGTTCAAGATTTTAGCTTTCATAACAAGCAGCTGTGCCTCCATTGATATTGCTTGTAATTTTCTTCAGTTTTGTGATTGGTTTGTGTTGATTGGTGAGCAGGCTCAACAAAGAGAGATCAAGCTTCAAGAAGAAAATGCTGCATTTGAGAGGGTCATATCAGACTGTGAATATAAGATTCAAGAGAGGTTGCTGGAGGCAAGTTTGCTGCAGGAGAAGCTGAAGGTATCATGTACCCATATAGTGGTAGCCATGTATGCATAAAATGCTGGTTTCAGAGTTTCGATCCCATTC